>RJWJ010006106.1:0-64257 GCA_004363605.1 Indri indri
AAAAAAAAAAAAAAAAAAAAAAAAAAAAAAAAATTCCACTTTTCTGTCTTAATCGCTATCTAAAAAACATTTGTTCCTGAGAAGCCATGTGTTTGTGTAGGTTCCCCACTTTCTTTTAATCTTCTCGATACCTAAAATAAACCTTTTGGAATCCAGAACAAGTAGTCTGGGTAGAGATGAGAGAAAACCGGGCGGATGGTTGTGTGTGTACTGGTGTATAAAGAGGCTTCCATTGTTATGGCAACCAGCATCCTTGACTGATGCAATCCTGTTCCCAATAATACGAGACGTGATTAAAAATTGACATTGCAGCAAGGAAGAACACATGCAATGCGTTGGCGTGGCAACCAGAATAGTTACAATTCCGCATAAATTTAAACCTGTTGATCACAGCAATTTGGGGAATTTGCTCACAATTAATTAGGAACCCTTTTCTCATCTGAACTGGGAGTCAGGAGCCTGGAGGTCTGACCTATGGCCATACCTAAGGCCAAATAGACCTCAAATTCCTTTTCTGTAACAATAAGAGATTAAACTAAATCATTAGTGTGCAAGAGGGGGCTGGGACTCGGGACTGTACCAAGAGTTGCCCGATTGTCATCTGCATTCAGTACATCATTAAATCAATCAACAGATACTTACTGAGCACTCATTCTGTGCCCAGCTCTGGGCTAGGTGCTAGGGATACAAAAACTTAGTGTTTCCTTCCCTCTTGGAGTTTGCACTCTCTTAATCTCTTGAATTACTCAAATCTTTGTGAAGTTACAGCTGTGGTATGTGTAAGAAAGACAGGTATTTTGTGTTACCAGAACCAATAACAAGGAGATTTGACTAGGTAAAGAGATCAGTCAAAGAAACTGAAGCCCAAAGGAGCTGTGACTCGCTCAAGGCAACACCAAGACTGCAACCATTACTGAAAACAACCCTATGCCATAAATTAGGTGACAATCTTTACAACTGTTGAAATGGACGACCAGGAGGATAAATAGATGTCCCCAGGTCACACCACCAGCCAAGGGCAGTGGGGTCATCTAAATGCAGGTGCAGCTGATGCCGCCCTTTATGCCAAACAGGGCCAGGACTAGAAACCAGGCCACACGCACGGGTTGCCTTTCCTCTGGTCGCACACGCCCTTCACCCTTCCCGGAGGCAGTTTTCTGACGCTCCAGGGCTCCTCTTCTCCAGGCGGAGGGCAGGAGCCGTGGAAGGCGTTGGGCTGAGCGGCCACCCGGCTGGGGTGCGTGCGGGGGTGCAGCCTTGTCTTTGTCACCCATCGCTCAGATCGGGGGCCCACCAGGCTCCTTCTTCCAGCTCGGTGGTTCCCGCGCCCCGCTGCGCGCGGCTGGCTGAGATGCAGGGGGTGAGGGGCAGGAAAAATCCTGGCCCGCCTCGCCGGTGTAGCAAACCGGCCCCAGGGGAGGGGGCATTAGGTCCGCACAGTTAGGGCCTCGAAGGCAGGCGAGAGGGCGCGGGCGACGCGGGAGCCCGGGCCTGCGCCCGGCGGACCTGCCCCGCGCGCTGACTCCGCGCTCTGCGTCCTGCGGGAAGGCGGGCCCGCCCCCCTGTGCGCGCAGGCGCGCCGCGCCCCGCTCGGACCGCAGCTCGGCGCCGGGAAGCCACCGGCTGGCCTGGCAGGTAAGCGTCCCGCCGCGGCCCGGGGACGCCGCGCCACCCGGCCCCGCCCAGCGCGGCAAGTGCTCGGGTCTGCGGCCCTGCGCCTCGCCCCTTCCGAGCGCCTCCGGCGGGGGGCGCGGCTGGGGAGGAGGCTCGGGGAGACGCGCGTGGACGGCGGTCCGGGCGGAATGCGGGGGGCCGGGCGGGCGCGAGGCTCGAGGGCTCGCGGCTCCTGCGGGGTTGCTGCGGGATGCGGGCTGGAGGGGCGGGGAGGGCGGAGGTTTCGTTTGCAGAGAAATGCAATCCATTAAGAGTTTTTCTTTAATGGAAGGGAGGGTATAGAAGGCGGGGTTTTGGTTTTCTTCAGAAATGGGTCATTTGGCAAACTTTCCTACCATTAATTGTCAATTTTTATGATGGAAAATGGAATTTTTTTCTTTTTTCTTTTTTTGACATAAAAGGAAAGAATAAAAAGAATTCGCCATTTTGGTGTTTTAAAAGTAACCCCGTTCTGCGGAGCTGACGGATCAGTGACTATCCCGCCCGCTGCTGTCTGTCGTAGTCCCGTGAGTCGGGTGGCGCGTCCGGACCCTCGGCGGCTTCCACCCGCTCCCGCGTCCCAGCCGCAGCGGGAGGCAGGGCCGAGGCCCCAAGTTTGTGGCGCTCAATCTCCCTGGGGCTCTGTGTGTGTTGGCTTCGGGGTATTTGTTTAGGGCACTAGGTCCTCACCCCCAGCACCCAGAGCAAGAGCATTTATTGGGCGCCTTTGTATATACAAGGTCTTTGAGGGCAGGGGATAGGGGAAACCTTAGCAGACAGAAAACACATGTGGACACATTCATTCAGCAAATGTTTATTGAGCATCTGCTATGTGCACCCCCTGGGCTGGGGATACAATGGTTGTTTGAGGTCGGGTTCCCTGGAAACGGCCTCTGATAGGGAGGTCTGAGTGTAGATTAATCGGGGTACCCTTGGGAATATCACCTGTAGGGGAGTAAAGACAGGGGCGGCAGGACTTGGGCAGAGGAAGGAGTTGAACTGCTGATGTATCCTCAGCGGAGGCCTCAGCCTGACCCAAGGGAGGCTCTGAAACTGAGATGCCCCTGCAGAGATGTCCCAAATTAAGGAAAGGGGTGGGGCCTTCATACCCCATATCGACTAACCACTGGGTGGCTGCTGCCAGGAGAGAGTGCTTGGGCGGACCAGCTGAGGGCTGAAAACTTTCTTCCCTGTTTTCCAGAAGCCCATGACTTCTGGGTTCCCTCTCACCTTGTGGCAAACTCCTTCTAGGTCTATTCTGCTGGATCTTCTTCCCAAGAAGAAGTGTGCTATAAGGCTTCCACTTTTCATTTATACTCAGTTCTGTGGTTTTAAATGCCATCTCCCCATGCTGGTTTTCAAACTTATAAATCCATTCCCAACCTTATGTGTTATCTCTAGAATATAAGCTTCGTGAGAACGCTTTGTCATGTTTGTGACTATCTCCAGAGCACGGAACGGTGCTGACACCTAGTTGGCCTTGCTGAGAAAAAGGTGGCAAACCTGAACAGAAAGGTAATCATCTAATCCACTCTTCCCTGATAGACGAGAAACATGCGATGGGTTTTGAAATAGAGTGGAATTCTTTCAGAAGTAACCACATCCACTCTTAATGACTGCCAGTGTTTTGAATAAAAAGATTAACTCTTGGTTGGGTGCATGCGTTGGCTCACGCCTGTAATCCCAGCACTTTGGGAGGCTGAGGGAGGAGGATCACTTGAGGCCAGAAGATCAAGACCAGCCTGGGCAACATAGTGAGACCCTGCCTCTACAAAAAAATTTTTTAAAAAATTAGCCAGATGTGATGGAATGTATCTATAGTCCCAGCTACTCAGGAGGCTGAGGCAGGAGGATCTCTTGAGCCCAAGAGTTCAAAGCTGTCGTGAGCTATGATCATGCCACGGCCTGATCCAGCCTGAGGGACAGAGTAAGACCTTATCTAAAAAAAAAAAAAAAACCAAAAAAGATTGACTGTATTTAAAATAATTTAAAATGGTATAAGTACTTCAGCTGTGCAGAGCAAAATAATTGGAATTCAAATTCTGGGAATTATGTTTTATGATTTTAAAAAATGGGAAAATATGTCTTGGTTGCTTTGAATGTTGCCTTAATTAATCAGGTTATATATCTAGCTTTTGCCTGCCTGATTATATGTCTAGTATATAATTCTATTATTATAAATGTCTATAATATACAGGATAGACCGTATTTTGGGGAGGAAAAGCTGGAAGGTAAATGAATACACAAGAGCAGCAGGAGGGAGGGAGGGTAGGATAAACTGTAACCATTGCAAGCTGATTTTGTAAGCAGGCAGGTAAAATGTTACTGGCCAGAAGCTACCAGGCTCCCCAGAATTTCTGTTGAAAGGGAGTGGATTGGTGTTTGTTGAGGGCCTGCTGATATCAAGACTTCACATATTTTTTCCATTTCCAATCTTTGCCAAAGCCCTTTGAGGCAGATACCATTACCACCTTCATTTTACACATGAGGAAACCAAGGCTCAGAGAGGGTAAGCTAAGTGGGGAAGTGAAGATTGGAACTGGAGCCTGTCTTAAGCCTAAGTCCCATGTTCTTTCCTTCAACCTGTATGCCAAAAGCCACTGTCAAGTACTTCTAACACCTTAAATCAACCGGTGTCAGTCATTTATACAGTATTTTTTATTAACAAGTTCAAATTACTGAAATCCAACTCAAATACTTATTGAGCACCTGCTGTGTGTTAGGCCCTATTCTAAGTACCAGGGATATAGGAGTGAACAAGACAGATAGTCTTTGCATTTATGTGGCAATGACTGACAAACAGAAATAAATGAAGATCATTATTGGTTATAATGAAGGATGTGAAAGAAACACAATAATAAGATAGACAGTGGTTGGATGGGGTGAGGGATGTGCCGCTTTAGAATTACAAGATCAGGAAAGACCCCTTCCAAGGAGGTGACCATTGAGCTGAAGCCTGGAGGACGGGAAGGAGCCAGCTAAGTGGAGAGCTTGGGGAAGAGCATTCCAGATGGAGGGAACAGCAGAGGCAAAGGCTCTGAGGTGGGAAAGTTTGCCAAGCAATAGAAGGAAACCAGAGTTTGAAGAGTGGGGAGGATGAGGTCAAAGAGAGAGGCAGGGGTCAGATTCTGGGGAGTGATGCACTTTTATTTTATTCTAAGAGCAATGGAGAACCATTGAAGAATTTTAGATAGGGAAATTATGTGATTTGGTTTATGTTTTTAAAGCTTTCTCTTACTGGAGAATGGACTCTAGAGGAATAGGAGAGGAAGCAGAGAGATGGGTTAGAAGGCAATTTCAGAAGTCCAAGGAGAGCTGATGGTGGTTTTAACTAGCATGGTGGCAATGGAGATGGAAAGCGGTCAGATCTTCAAATGGGTTTTGGAGATGGCGCCAACAGGCCAATTATCATATGTATAAAGCTGTGCTGTCCAATACAATAGTCATGGCCACTGTTTCCAGCCATTTGTTTATTTATTATCAGAGATGGGGTCTTGCTATGTTGCTTATGCTGGCCTCAAACTCCTGGCCTCAAGCAATCCTCCTGCCTCTCTGAAGTAGCTAGGACTGTAGGCATGTACCACTGTGCCCAGTTACTGTGGCCATTTAAATTTCTTTAAAATTAAATTAAATAAAAAAATCAGTTCCACAGTCACACTAGCCACATTTCAAGTGCTCAATAGCAACATATGGCCAGTGGCCATTGTGTTGGCTAGCTTAGGAGTAGGACATTTCCATCAGTTCTACCGACCAATGCTGGTGAGTCATCTAGGACAGTGGCCAACATATTTTAGGAGTTGAGTAAATGGTAGCTATTAAGTATGTTTGTTATATCTCTAGGTCTTTTTTTTTTTTTCATGTCTTTACCTGTTGAACTAACTATTAAATGCTTCTACTGCCTTTGCTTTATTAAAACAAACTCATGTGCTGACTAGGTTTTCTTTCATACACTACCACTCTGCTCCTCAGATGTATGTATTTGTTCAACAGATGTTTGAGTGCCCATTGTGTGCTTAGGGTTGGAGGGAGGGGAAGACAGCAGCATAAAGGAACATGATCAGGAAAGATACCACCTCCCAGGAAGATGAACCCTGTATGGGTGAAGGAAAACCTGGTGGTATTTGAGATCTCTGAATCTTCAGAGGGAGAAGGAAATGACCCTAGTGGGAATGGAAATGGGGGTCCAGAAAGAGGTGAGTTTGGACGTGTCCTGGGCTATGGCATGAAGACAACTGGCCAGACAGAACCTTGGCCTGAGTGATGCTTTCTAGAGTCAGTGCTGTATGTCACAGTTTACAAAGTACCCTTACACATGCCATCATGCCCATCCTTACAGAGACTAGGGGAAGTGTAGAGCCTGGCCAAAGCCCACCAGCTGACATGGGTGGAACCAGGAGCCAAGCCTGATGCGGGTCTCCTAAGATACCCTACTCCCCTCAAGACTGAGGCCTTTCTCTGCAGGTTGCTGGCTTGAGGGTGGCCATCTCCTTGGAGAAACCCCCTCCTTTTCCGTCTCCATTGGTTTCATAGCAAAGGTCCCCTCCCGATCGCCCTAGGGTCTGTGTTTGGCTTGTAGGCCTACCAGGATGGAGGGGCATGCTGAAATGGAGATGCTGAGGACACTGACGGGGCCCTCCACAGGGGAGGTCAGCGTGCACCTGGTGGCCAGAGACAGCCCAGGTTCGGGTCCTCATCTGCCTGCAACTGCCTTCATCATTCCAGGTAGGTCAAGCCAGAAGCCTGGGAGGACCATCCCTATGGTGGATCCTGGGGAGCAGATAATACTTTAACTTTCCTACACCTGCCTTCTTTCAACTGCCCACACATGCATGACAGGATTGAGGCAGGGCCACTAAGCTCAACCCTGTCATGTCTGTGTATCTGTTTACAGCCAGCTCGGCCACCCTGGGCCTGCCCAGCAGTGCCCTGGATGTGTCCTGCTTTCCCCGAGAGCCAATCCACATAGGTGCCCCGGAGCAGGTGGCCAACAGCGAACCAGTTACCACCACCGTTCTGCCACAGCTTAGTGCCGGGCCTGCGGCCAGCTCCAGCGCCAGCACAGTGCGGCTTCTGGAGTGGACCGAGGCTGCAGTCCCGCCCCCTGGGAGCAGCCTTCGGGTCAGTGTCTGTGGGGATTGGCTAGGCCTCTCGAGCCACAGCTGGGGGGCGGGGCCTACGGGCCCAAGGCTGGACCTGAGGCAGAAGGGGGCGAAGCTGGGGTGGGGCTTTGAGTGAAGGACTTCAGGAGCATAGCTTGGGTGAAACAACTCCCAGGCCCGAGGGCCCCTGGGGGCATAGCTTGGAATAAGGTACCCTGGGACGGAACCCGTGGGCGCTTGGGGGCGTGGCTTAGAGTGAAGCACCCTGGGACTGGACATGCAACTGCCCAGGGGCGTGGCTTGGAGTGAGGTACCCTGGGACTGGGACCATATGTGCCCGGGGGTGTGGCTTAGAGTGAGGCAACCTGGGATTGGACCTGCAGGTGCCTGGGGGCGTGCCTTGGCGTGAGGGGCTCTGGGGTTGCAGCTTGGAGCGAGGCACCCAGGGACCAAGTCTTGAGGGGTGCTGGGGGACGTGAGCTGGCATGAAGCGGCGAAAAGGCGACGGTGCCGACTCCGAGGTGGGTCAAGGGCCGGCACAGGAGTCGCGATCCTCGGACCCTCTCGCGCTCCAGTTCCGGATAAGCGAGTACACGCCGCTGAACATGGTGGGAGTGGAGCAGCCCCAGAGCCCGGAGCTGAGGCAGGAAAACGTGACCCAATACGAAGATGGCGGGGCTCCGGTGGGAGATGGCGATGCGGGCACCCAACAGCCCGGTAGGAGTCCCGCTCCCCGGGCCCTGAGCTGGGACCCTGCGCAGTTGGGGCGAGGCCTGAGCTCTCTGAGGAGCCTTGGTGGGGGGCGTGGCCCGTGGCGGTTTCTACAGGTCACCCCGGGGTGGATCCTCAGGTGGAGAAGATTGGGGAGGATGTCCAGTGCGGAGATGGGACCAAGATGGAGGCAGGGCCTGAGGGGTCGTGGGTGGAGCCTGAGTGTGTTTGTGATGGGGTAGGAGGCCTGAGGCCCATTTGGCCTCCGCAGAGGACCTCCCCCAGAATCCTCCAGAAGATCCCCCTCAGGATCCCCCGGAGGATGATAGCACCTGTCAGTGCCAGGCCTGTGGGCCTCAGCAAGGCGCCGGTCCAGATCTTGGTTCCTCCAATGATGGCTGCCCTCAGCTCTTCCAGGAGCGGTAAGGGGAGGAGGTCACAGCCCAACTTGCTCTGACTTCAGCCCCATTCCTGTTCAGGGCTTAGGAGAGGGGTTGGGTGGTGCAGGGCAGGAGGTTCTTTTCCTAAGGCTGCCCCTCCCTCAGGTCAGTCATAGTGGAGAATTCCTCAGGCCGTGGCAGCGCTTCTGAGCTTCTCAAACCCATGAAGAAGAGGAAGCGCAGGGAATACCACAGCCTGTCAGAGGAGGAGTCTGAGCCAGAAGCCATGGTAGGAAGAAGGCAGTGGGCAGGGAAGGGGGAAGCTAAAGCCTATGCCTCGATTCCCACTTTCCCCTCCGTCAATCCAGGTCTTAGGACTAGGCCAAAAAAGGTATTCATAATGATTCACTTATCATATTTTGGGGTCCCATCTTGAGTCAGATCCTATACCTGGTAGGAGGGAAATCAGTTAATCACTCTTCTGATTTCCTGGAGCTCCTATCTTAGTCCACTGTCATGGTTAAGACATAGTCACATGAACTGGGACCCAAATTAGATATGCAGGCAGGTGGAAAACTCCACTGCTGGAGTCCAGTAGGTAGGCCAGAGGTCAGGGAGCACAGGGCTTTAGCTGCATTAGCTGGAAGAGACAAAGCATGAAGATTCTATTGGATGTGTAAAATCAGCACAGAGCAGGCTTCTGTGTGCTTAGTTTCTCTACCCGGTAATAAGGAGAGTTGTAGTCAGGCTGTGTAACCAGGATGTGTATACTCACATGAGTCTGTGCCCAAGTGGTAGGGGGTTGTCTGTGTTTCTACTGGTAGCCTAGGGGAAATTCTATGTCTTTGGGGTAGAATACCACATGGCCAGAGAGCCAGATAGGGGCCAGAATCAGAGGCTAGGGCTTCACCCTAACCCATAAGGACAGGAAGCTGGGATCAGGCTTGTCTTCCACAGGAGAAGCAAGAAGAAGGAAGGGATCCAGAGGGACAGCCCACCACTAGTACCCCAGAGAGTGAGGAGTGGAGCAGCGGCCAGCCTGGTATGGTGACCTGTGTGTATATATTCGGGTGAGGTGTGTATATACCTTTGGAGGTGTGAGGCTGGGAGTGTGGGTTATGAATTTGACCGTGTGTTATGCATATATAGATGAGCATGGGTTAGTGTGTATGAAAGAGAGAAAGACAGTGAGAGACTGTTTATGGTGTACACATTAGTATATGTCTGTTCTTAGTGGTTATATCATATGTTTGTTTACCCTCTATTATCCAGTTATGAGTAGGCCCCACTGCCAGGGAGGTCTTTACTCAGTATCTGAAGACTTGAGCAGCCATTACTGGCACCACATGGCATTGCTTCTCTTTGGTGGTATGGGCAAGCCTGCCCTGCTTATTGGTCTGACCTTCCTCTTTGGGACCCCATTCTGACTCTTTTATTAGCATTTACCATACTTGTAATCACCTAGATACTGTACAGCAATTTATTTAGTCTGTCTTCCTCCCTCAAGACTTAGATTTCATCAACACAGAGACTGAAATGTTTTCTTTTTCTTTTCTTTCTTTCTTTTTATTTTTTATTCTTTTTTTATTTTTTGAGACAGAGGGTAGAATGCAGTGGTGTCATCATAGCTCACTGCAACCTCAAACTCCTGGGCTCAGCTCAAGGGACCCTCCTGTCTCAGCCTCCCGAGTAGCTGGGACTACAAGCATGTGCCACAACACCCAACTAATTTTTCTGTTTTTAGTAGAGATGGGTTCTCACTCTTGCTTAGGCTGGTCTCGAACTCCTGAGCTCAAGCAATCCTTCCGTCCTGGCCTCCCAAAGTGCTAAGATTACAGGTGTGAGCCACTGTGCCTGGCCTCTTCTTTTTCCCCTTAAGAAACGGGGTCTCATTATGTTACCCAGGCTGGAGTGCAGTGGCTATTCATAGGGATGATAATGGTGCATTGTAGCTTCGAACTTCTGGGCTCAAGCAATCCTCCTGCCTCAGCCTCCTGAGTAGCTGGGAGTACAGGCATGTGCTACTGTACCTGGCTGTTGAATCTGTTTTATTAATCATTGTATTCTTAGTGCTAGAGCCTGGTGTAGAGCAGGTTCTCAATCAATGTTTGTTCAGTAGATGAATGGATGATTTGTATGTTGGTGGTTCCTCTTGGACTACGCTTAGTTGCCTGAGTTACTGTCTTTCCCATCCCAGAGAGAACCAGAAGGGTGAGGTCAGTTCTTAGGATGTCGTCCTGTCTTGATGGATCCAGTGCCAGCTGGAAGAGTCCAATCTGTGTCCAGAGATCTGAACTTCATAGTGCTTCTTCCAACTTCTGCCCATTATAGCCAAACCAAAATTTCACTGCTGTGTTCACCTAAGGCAGTCACATCAGAAGGCAAAGGCTTTCTAGCTTTCTTAAGTTCATGGTCTCTTAAGACACGCAGGGGAAAGAAACAGTGACCAACTACTGTTGGCTCAACTGCTCTATCTTACTTAGGGAAATAGATTCATAAATCAGCATTCTTTTAGCTGGGTCCTGTCGACCAGCACAAAGTTATCTTTTGATTCATGCCACTCATCATCTTAACTGTGAACATTAATGTGACATTGGTTTCTGGGTATTTTTCTTCCATTCCTTTTTTTCCCCTTTCTTTTTTCAAGGAAATATATTGTCAGTAGATGGAAGTTTCCATTTATGATGAAAATGTTTTCTACTCATTTTCTAGGTCTTCTGACGGAAGAGTCTGGGGTAGAGATGGGTGTTAGGATTGTTCAAGTTTCCCATGCAGTTTAATAGCCACCTATTCAATTCATGTCCCACAGACCCGACATAATCCAGTGTTGATGGAGTACTCCAATAGTTGAAGAGTTAGAAATGTGTGACTCATGTACACACTCGGACTTTCTCTCGCATATATCTCTTTCACCTTTTCAACAGCCATTTTGTGTGAATGATCATTTTCTGACACATTATTGCAAGTCTCTATAATTTATTTAGTCATTAATAGCTATTCTGTTTATGTTAACAGTTATAGTAGTCCTCCTTTTCCTGTGGGGGATATGTTCCAAGACCCCAGTGGATGCCTGAAGCTGCAGATAGTACTGAACCCTATATATAGTATGTTTTTTTCTATACCAAGATACCTGTGATAAAGATATGATAAAGTATACGATAGACAAAAGGATGATTTTTGTTTTGGGTGGGATGAAGTGGGATGGTACGAGATTTCATCATGTTACTTGGGAGGGTATGCAATTTAAAACTTAAGAATTGTTTATTTCTGAAAATTTCCATTTAATATTTTCAGACCACTGTTGATTGTGGGTAACTGAAACTGTAGGAAGCAAAACCTCAGATAAGGGGGGACTACTGTACTGATATTCTCATGTTATCTCTCATTCTGCCATATCCAGGTCAAGTATCTTTAGTGGTACTCTTCAAATCAGCTTGTTTTAGTCTTTTCAGATTGGGAGCAATCTTTCAATAATCCTATTTCCTTGTTCTATTTAGTTGTCTAAACTTTAAAGAAGCATAATTGGGTTATTTATCATCTTACTATTAATTCCTTGTATTTTTTGCATATGAGTCCTTTGTCAGATGCATATATACAAATATTTTCTCCTGGTCTGTCTTGCTTTTTCTTTTCTAAATGTTGTCTTTGAGGAGCAGAATGTTTTCATTTTGATGTCCAATTTATCAATTTTTTTAATGGTTCAGGCTTTATACATACATTTGTATAAGGTACAGGTTCTTAATAGCTTTATGGAGATATAACTCACATACCATACACTTCATCCATTTGAAGTGTGCACTTCAGTGGTTTTTAGTATATTCACAGAGTTGTGTAACCATCACCACACAATCAATTTTAAAATGCTTTCATTACCCTCAAAAGAAACCCTATACCCATTAGCAATTTTCCCCAAAACCCCCAAACTCCCTCCAGCCCTAGGCAACCACCAGTCTGCTTTCTGTATATTAGATATGCCTGTTTTGGACATTTCATATAAATTGAGTCATACATGTGGTCCTTTGTGAATGGCTTTTCACTTAGCACGATGTTTTCAAGGTTTACATGTTCTAGCATGTATGTACTTCATTCCTTTTTATTGCTGAATAATATTCCATTGTATAGATATGCCACATTTTGTTTATTAATCAGTTGATGGACATATGGGTTGCATCTACTCTGGAGCTATTATGAATAATACTAATATGAACATTCGTATACAAATTTTTGTGTGGACATGTTTTTCCTTGAGTGTATACCTAGAAGGAGAATTGTTTGGTCATTTGGTAACTCTGTGTTTAGCCCGTTAAGGAATTATCAGACTGTTTTTCAAAGTGACTTCACCATTTCACATTCCCACCAGCAGTATATGAGGATTCCAATTTATCCCCATCCTCACCAATGCTTGTTATTTTCTATCTTTTTTATTACGGTTATCCTAATGGGTGTGAAGTGGTATCTCATTGTGGTTTTAATTTGCATTTCCCTGATGGCTAACAATATTGAGCATCTTTTCATATGCTTATTGGCCATTTAGATATATTCTTTGGAGAAATGTCTATTCAGATCTTTGCACATTTTTTCATTGGGTTTACAAAACGGATTTTACATTGAAATACAAGGAGTGCCGTATGGAGTTGGTTAACAGCTTGACAATATGAGTATAAAATTTAGTACCCAACATTGATCAGTATGCCACTTATAGCAACGCTTTTTTTTATTATTATTATTTTAAATTTAGCACGTTTCTTAACGGAGGTCCCCAATCTATGTTTACTTGCAAAACTCTATGAATTGTTCATTTTCCAGGGAGATGATCCATGGCTTTCATTAGATTTTCAAAAGGGTCCATTTATACTTCCTAGAAACTGAAGGTGGCTGGGCATGATGGCTCACACCTATAATCCCAGCTCTTTGGGAGGCCCAGGAGGGAGAATCACTTGAGCCCAGGAGTTTGAGGTTACAGTGAGCTATGATCGTGCCACTGTATTCCAGCCTGGGCAACAGAGCAAGACCTTGTCTAAAAAATTAAAATAAAAAAAAATAATAAATATACTTGTAACTTCCACTAATTGTAGTGTATATTCAGCGCAATTTGAATCTATGCTCATGGGTTACAGTCCTCAAACTTGCCCCAAATAAACTCTCTACTTTAAAAAAAAAAAGAAGCTAAAGGCAATTTTAATGGCTGTGACTGGGTAAACAATACACCGTAGCATTATGGAGCCTAGCTCCTTAAGTTTGGTGTTCCCAGGCATAGATCCCTTTGAGGCACACGTTAAACACATGTACCAGGCTCTTGGTTAAACTTTCTATCTCTTAAAGTGAACTGATTATGAATTGGCTAACTACGCTCTATAAGAGATACGTAAATACAAAGATATATCTGTAGCATATTTAAAACAAAAAGACCCAGTACGTGGTGTTACCCTGATTACTGCTTGTTATCAGTTCTAGAACCTTGACATTCTGTTCTCTTTATGTTTGCTGTTTCTCTTGTAGACGTTGTAGTGAAAGGCCTGACTAGAACCATTAATTGGTGAATTATCTGTACTGAAATAACCGAAACCATGCTGAAGAAGTTTCCCGGGGAGCGAGCAGAAAGGGGAGATGATGGGAGGAAAGTACTGTGTTTATTTCTAGGGATGCACCACTGAGGAGCAGGGTTGCAGCAGGGGAAGGAAGAATCAGTAATGGAAATAGACAAGGAAGAAGAATAAAACTAGGGGCTGGGCACGGTGGCTCACACCTGTAATCCTAGCAGTCTGGGAGGCCGAGGTGGGAGGATCATTTGAGCTCAGCAGTTCTAGACCAGCCTGAGCAAGAGCGACACCCCGTCTCTACTAAAAATAGAAAGAAATGAATTGGACAGCTAAAAATACATAGAGAAAAAAAAATTAGCCGGGCATGGTGGCACATGCCTGTAGTCCCAGCTACTCGGGAGGCTGAGACAGTAGGATTGCTTGAGCCCAGGAGTTTGAGGTTGCTGTGAGCTAGGCTGACGCCAGGGCACTCGCCCCAGGCAAGAGAGTGAGACTCTGTCTCAAAAAAAAAAGAATGTGAAGTTAATACTATCCCCTTTTTTATTCTTATTCTTTAATTTCTTTTTTGCTTGACTTCCTTCCTCCTCCCTTATTCTTTATTATTATTATTATTATATTTTTATTATTATTATATTTTTTAGAGATAGGGTCTCATTATGTTGCTCAGGCTGGCCTTAGGTGCCTAGGCTCAAGCATTCCTCTTGCCTCAGCCTCCTGAGTAGCCAGGACTACAGGCTGCCACCATACCTAGCTCTCCGGCTTGCTTTATTTTTCTAATGTCTGCAGAATATTCTTTATTTCTTATTATTATCTATGCCTTCTTTATTTGTTTCTTTGTTCTTTTTCCTTTTTTTTTTTTTAAAAACAGGATCTTGCTGTGTTGTCAGGCTGGAC
Source organism: Indri indri (assembly GCA_004363605.1). Taxonomy (NCBI): domain Eukaryota; kingdom Metazoa; phylum Chordata; class Mammalia; order Primates; family Indriidae; genus Indri; species Indri indri. Next base: position 14,278 of record RJWJ010006106.1, read on the forward strand.
TTGAACTCCTGGACTCAAACAATCCTCCCACCCTAGCCTCCTGAGTAGCTGGGACTACTCAGTACACTCCACTACACCTGGTTTCAGATACTTGTTAATCTTGTTTGTCTTTTTCTTTTTATATTTCTTTACTTCAATTTTCTTTCTTTCTTTCTTTTTTTCTTCTTTCCCTTTCCCTTTCCCCTTTCCCTTTCCCTTTCCCCCTTTCCCTTTCCCTTTCCCCTTTCCCTTTCCCTTTCCCTTTCCCTTTCCCCTTTCCCCTTTCCCTTTCCCTTTCCCTTTCCCTTTCCCTTTCCCCTTTCCCTTTCCCTTTCCCTTTCCCCCTTTCCCTTTCCCTTTCCCTTTCCCTTTCCCTTTCCCTTTCCCCCTTTCCCTTTCCCTTTCCCTTTCCCCTTTCCCCTTTCCCTTTCCCTTTCCCTTTCCCTTTCCCCCTTTCCCTTTCCCTTTCCCTTTCCCTTTCCCTTTCTTTTGCGGTCTTGCTCTGTCTCCCAAGCTGGAATGCAATGGCATGATCATAGCATATTCAACCTCAAAAGTCTGGCACAAGCAATCCTTCTGCCTCAGCCTCCCAAGTAGCTGGGACTATAGACATGGGCTACCATGCCCAGCTAAGTTTTAATTTTTTTATTTTTTGTAGAAACGAGATCTCACTATGTTGCCCAGGCTAGTCTTGAACTTCTGGTCTCAAGCAGTCCTCCTGCCTCAGCCCCCCAAAGTGCTAGGATTACAGGCATGAGCCACCATGCCTGGCCTACATTTTCTTTGGGTTGATTTTACTTTTCTTTTTCTAATTTCATGAGACTAATTGTATTAATTTCAGCTTTTCTTCTTTTCTGATATGTTCATTTAAGCCTGTCATTTTCCTCCAGGTACTGCTGCATCTCACAGTTTTTGATATGTAGTATTTCCATTATTGGTCTTTTATTTAACAACCACAAGTGCCTACCCTATACCAGACACTGAACTAGATGCTAAGAGTTCAGAGTATACAAAACACATTACTAGCACTTAATGAGCTCAGAGTGTAGGTGCAAAGATAGATACGTACACAGGTAGTTATTATATAACAGTATGATATGTGTTCTATTTGAGATACATAAATACAAGAGACTCACAGAACAAACTCTGCCTCATGGAGTCAAGGAAGGCTTCATGGGGTAGGTGGGGTGAAATTTTATCCATCCATCCTTACTTAACAAACATTTGTTGCCCGTCTCTTCTCTAGGTGCTGGAGCTATGACTTCGTGTTAAAAAATGTAAAAAAGATAGAAGGATGGGACAAAGTGGGGTCAGGATCCTTGAAGCAGAGGTAGCAGTCTGTGCAAAGGCCCAGAGGCACAGGGGCATGGAAATGCATGATGAAACTGGAGTGATAGAGTGGCCAGTTCACCATGGGCTTTGTGTGCTATAGAAAGGTGTTTAGATTTTTGATTTTTGGTTGAAATTGAGAAGCCACTGTGGAACTTAAAGCAAAGATAAACATGTTTTTAATTTAGAGATATTCTGGCAATAGAATAAATATCTGAGGCAGAGAGATAAGTTAAGAGGTTTTTAGAGTAGGTTCAAAGCAAGAAGGACAGTAAATGTGGAGAAGTGGGGGTAGATTCAAGAGCTACCTAGGAGCTAGAATCAGCAGGACTGAAAGATCCTAGGGAGTGAAAAAAGAGGCCTAAAGGATTACTTCCAAGTTTCTGGCTTGTGCGACTGCATGAATGGATGGTTGTGCCATTGGCTGGGATAAAGAATATGAAAGGGCCATGGGCTTTGGCAGAGGAGTTACAAGTTTGGTTTTGGACAGGCTAAGCTTTCCAAAGAAAGTGCTAGCCAAGAGCATCTGGTCTAAGGAAGCAGGAATAAGCAGAGGAGCATTTCTGGAAGTTGAAAGAGGATCAGTGCCACAGCTAGCCTATATGGTGCCTTTGTACCAATTATAAAAAGGTGCCTCTTCTGAGCAGACCAATTATTATAGAAAAAGGCAACCTTTCTTCACAGTAGACTCAGCCACATGGCTTAGCGAGAAGCCCAGGCTGGATTTCAGCCCCAGTTCACCCCCTTTGGCTGGGCATCTATACAAGGCACAAACTGCACAACCATGCACAGGAGCTTTGGGTCTTATCTGGGCTTGGGGACATGCCTAGGGGACAATCCATTGTTCACCAGTAGAAAAAGGATGCAGGAAACTGGAGTTGGCTGGGGACTTGGTCAGGAAAGGAATCTGGTAATTCCTAGAAGGTTTAGTGGTCAGACCTATTTCCAGTGGATTACTTTTAATGTCTTTTCCCATCTGTGAAAGAGGTTACCGTGAGCCCTCCCTATCACCTCAAGGCATCGTGAGGACTAAAGGAGGACATGTGTAAGAAATCTCTGAGGCATCTCTGCACCCCTAGTTTCTGGCATCAGACATGGTGCACAGGTGGTACCACTAAGTGGTGAAAGGAATGGCAAAGGTAAAATGGTGTATGATGGTAAGCTGTGAAGACTATATTTTTTATGTATTATGACTAGTGAGACTATCCAGATGATACAGGCCCAGGGAGGGAAGTTGGTGTAGTATGGTAAAAGATGGTGGGTAGAGAAGGGTTGCTGGTCAGAGGTGCCTCCTGCAGGCTGGGGGTCTCGAGCTTGGCCCTGTTGGAGTATGGCTAAGGGAAAGTGAACTCAGAACTGAAGCACCAAGGAGCAGCAGAGGTGCCTGAGGTGAGAACTCTGGCAAGTAGTCAGCCCCTTAGCTTATGGGATGGTTTGGGAAGAGTGAAGCAAAGAAGAATGTCATCCAGGGAAGAAGAAATGGATATTGGGAAGGGCTTGGTGATAGTGGTGATTTGAGAAAAGTAAAGAGGTATCATGCAGGGTGATGTGGAATCCCAGTGGGAAGAAACAGCAAGGCGATGCTAACCTGGCATCCCGAAGTCTACTCTCTCTTCTCTTTTCCCTGCTCAGTAATGACGGATGAAGACTGAATGGGAGAACTAGAGGGTTTCTTGAGGGAACACAGTATGTGATATGTTCTAAGGGACAATCCAGGTTTCACTCAGGACAGAGGATCGTCGGAAGAGATGTGCTCTAGATTGGCATGTCTCTGAGAGGGTTTGATGGCTCAGTTGATCAGTTGATGAACAAAATACTTGCTTTGGCCCAACTGGATCAGGTAGTTGGGATCTCAAGGTTTGGTACAGTGACAAGGAATTTAGGTAGCTGTAAGACAGATGTTTCTAGCCACTTAGATTTCAACAAAGGAAAAGAGCATCTTTCTGAGAGACAAACCACTCTAAGACTGAGTGATCCAGGGCACTAGCCAAGTGGTAACCAGAGTGAGGCAGAGCTAGAATCCAAATCAGGCAGACTTAGTGAAGACCCAGGAAGGACCAGTAACATGAATGTATTTCATAAGGATCTTTTATACATAGCATTTCTTAATCATCATAATGGCCCTCTGTGGTAGATGAAATTATCTGCATTTTACAGGTGACAAAGTGGAGACATAGAAGTTTCCAGAAGAAGCTGGAGCTATTTACCCGAGTGATACCAATTGATTCTTTTGAGTTATTGCCTCTTTAGTTATCTGCGGCCTTTAGTTGAAGGCAGCTCAGGCTGACCTGGTCACCATACTTTACATGTAACTGTCTACTCCAGCCTTTAAAGGGTGTTTGCCTTCTGTGTTGGAAGCTAGGACTCCATCTCAGGCTAACTGAAGGTTCTGTGGGGGGAATTCATTTCCCCTCCCCAGGATCCTGAGACTCCGAGGTATGGGCAGGACCTTGGCTGTAGGCCCTGACCGTAACATGTGCACCTGAGTGTGTGTGTGTGTGCACAGCATGTGTATGTCTGAAAGGGCTACACAATCAGTCCGTCCACTGTGGGGGCCCACCAAGCACACATATGTGCATTTGTGTATGTCTCTGTATGTGCCCATAAGTGTTCAGAGGAAGAAGAATTGAAAAAGGTTTCTTATTTCTCTGTGTCTTTTCTCCTCCATTTCTTCTGCTTTGTTTTCTCTCTCATTTCTCTTTTTCCTCCTTTTTGAGCTTAGGTGGCACTGTGATTAAGTCCTCGGTACAGACTTGTCACTCAGCTTTGTCCTGTGTTACTTCTCAAAGGGCAGGATCTCTCTGTGGCTGAGACTTTGTAACCTCAGTTAGTCACTGTGTGATCCAAAGTACTGCTGACAGTGGCCCAGGGTTGGGGGAGGTACGGGCGGAATTTGGGATATCCTCACCTGAGACTGAGCCTCGCCTCAGGTCTGAGCCCCCGTATCTGGCACCATCATGGCTGTGTGGGACCAGAGGATACATGTTAAAAAAGACAAAGGTTTGTTTTGGAGGTTAAGGTAGAAGGCCGAGGTGGGAGGATCGCTTGAGGCCAGGAGTTCAAGACTGTAGTGAGCTGTGATTGTGCCACTGTACTCCAGCCAGGGTGAAAGAGCGAGACCCTGTCTATAAAAAAAAAAGAATTTGGTCAGGGAAATTAAGGAAAGTCATACATCAGCTTGTCTGTCTCCTCTCCACAGCAACAGGTGAGAAGAAGGAAGGCTGGTCATGGGAGTCCTACCTAGAGGAGCAGAAGGCCATCACTGCCCCAGTCAGCCTCTTCCAGGACGTGAGTTGCACGATTTCCACATAGCAAGAGCTTATCTTCCTAGTCCAGGGACTTACCACCAAACTTAGGCCTTCTAGTGTGTTCTGTGTCTGACATTCCTCAATGGACTGGCAAAATGGAAGAGGGAGAGACTGGTTAGGACCCAGAGTGGACAAGGGCCTACCGTAAGAGGCTGCCATGGTAGGAAGAAATAGGGAGATGGAACCCAGGCATACCACATCACTGGGCCTGCAGACCCACAGACTGTTGAATCCTGGTGCCTTCAACTCAATTCAGCACTGAACTTTCCATGATTGGGCAAGAGAGAGCCCTTGAGTCCAGCCCTGACTCAGCCCACATTTTTCAAGGGACCTGGGAGCTATTCTGCCACTCCCTGGCTCCCTGCGGTAAAGATCCCCAAATAAGTTGCCCCCATGGTAATACCAGGCGGGTGGGGCCTAAAGGCAGCTCCTTCACCCCAAGCCCACTAGGCAAGGCTAAGGCTGGATGGAAGCTGGGTCCTCTCCACTCTGTGCGTTGACAGTCCCAGGCAGTCACTCATAACAAGAATGGCTTCAAACTGGGAATGAAGTTGGAAGGCATTGACCCTCAGCACCCGTCCATGTATTTCATCCTCACTGTGGCCGAGGTAAGCTGGGGTGTGGTACCGCCTTTCTAGTGATGGCTCTCAGGGTAGAGTGATGGAGCCTGCTGGGGACAGGGAGGGAGGCACTGCCCTGCCCTCAGAGCATACACAGTCTAATAGGAGGTTAAGTTGGAACACACAGAAAGCTTAAAAAAAAGAACAAAAACCAGATGAAGTGTTGGGGGATGGTGCTGTTACTGAATGAGTTTATGCTGTCTATGCTGGGAGCCCTTGAGGAAATCCAAGGGCCAGGGATGTTGGCATGAGTCAAACAAGGTCTTTGTCCTCTAGGAGCTCACAGATAAACGTCAGTGACATGCCACAGGGGTGGTGACAGACATGAGCAGGGTGGCACAGTGAAGGAGTGGTCAGTTCTACCTGAGGGGACAGGGAAAGCTTAGAGGAAGGGCCACCTTTGCTGAGTCCTGAGAGAGGAGTTGTGATGAGGAGGGAGTTCCAGGCAGAAGAAGCAAAGTAAGCAGAGACTCTGGGGCACAGAACAGACCTCCACGTTCAAGGAATTGCTGTTAGGTCAGCAAGACCAAAGCAGAGCGTGTGAGTGGGGGACAGTGCGGGGAGGAAAGGTCATCAGGGTCCTGAGCTATGGTGAGTGCCCTTAAAGTTCTGTCCAGGGCTCAAAGGGCAGGAGGATGTCCTAGAGTCCACCTGTCTTGCACCCAGCACTCAGGGGTCATGAGTACATGAACTGTCCTCACTACAGAATAGAGAGTGTGGGGCAGAGTTCAGGATGGGGAAACCTGGGGGCAAAGAAAGGTGGGATTGGGGAACCTGCTGGGGCCCCTGAGACCAGGAGGCTGGGCCAGGAGAGGTGGGAAACAGGACGTGGGGCAACTGCTGACATTGGAGTCCCTGTGATTCCCCTCATGGGGCCAGGTGTGTGGCTACCGCCTACGTCTGCACTTTGATGGGTATTCCGAGTGCCATGACTTCTGGGTCAATGCCAACTCCCCTGACATTCACCCTGCTGGCTGGTTTGAGAAGACTGGGCACAAGCTGCAGCCTCCCAAAGGTAAGGCCTAGCTGGGTTGGTCATGGTGAAGCAGTGAGTCCTCAGACTCGTCCCTTCTTCTCCTTGGGTCCCTGCTTCTAGCTCTTGGGTTTTCTCACCCTGTACCCTTTTCCAAAGCCAGCCTCTCTTTATTGCATCTTGATATGACTCTGCCCCAGGGCCAAGTTGGCTAGAAGCCCCAGGGCTTCTGCTTTGCCCTTGCCTTTGAGTGTCCACCCAGGTCAGGTCCTGCTTTGGCAGGGGGTCCCTGGACAAGTTCTTGAGGGTTGTGGGGTCCTCAGACCTGCCTGATTCTGCTGCTTCAGTGTGGGGTGCCCTCACCATGGCCCAGCCTCTGCACGGCGCTCTGTTCATCCCCCCCGAGGGGCCTAGGTTGCAAGGAGGAGGAGTTCAGCTGGAGCCAGTACCTGCGCAGCACAAGAGCTCAGGCTGCCCCCAAGCACCTGTTTGTGAGCCAGAGCCACGTGAGTGCCCCCAAGTGAGAGTGGACATCACCCTCTGGGCCAGGGCTATTGCAGCTGGCCCAGGGCACCTGACGTATCAGAAGAGAGCTTGTCCCCTTGTTCTCTCAGCTTCGTTCTGGTCTCTCATATCAGATGGGAGAGGCAGAGCTGGGCAGGGCCCGGGGCCAGAGGTGGAAGCTGGTCGTAGGTGTTCCCCCATTTCCCTCCTTCCTTCCCTACTGTGGAAATCCTCTCCTGCACATACCCCTTGGAGCCCCTGGGCCAGTGCCTCAGCCTGGCACTGAGCTGTTGTTGCTCAAATATTCTTGCTTTGGTTCACTCTGCATTTCTTTGGTATAAAGTCAAAGCCTTTGTTTTGGAAGCTTCTTTCTTCTCCCTTTTGACACATGTTGGGGCTCTTCCATTCATTCCCAACTACTCACTCCTTGTCCTTTCCTCTGTTCAAGGCAGCTGCCAGCTTATCCAGCAGTTAAAGTATGTCACATAACCCCAAGAAAAGGTCAGAGATATAGGGAACCCCCATTAAAAATATTACCATATTGAAGGTCCAGGGTCCCCATGGGCTGGGGACTCTACCATGCTGTTCAGGCAGAGACAGTTATTCCCCAACTCATTCCAGCCCCAGAGTCCATACTTGAAGGTTCCCAGGGAACAGGTGGAGTCCCACCTGCTGTTGTGACAGGGAATGCAGATTTTTAAGTCAAACTGTTTAAATCCCGGCCCCGCCATTGACCACTAGCATTGTGTTCCAGGTTAAGTTATTTAATTTCTAGAATGAGAATAACAATACCCATGCAGTAGAGTTGTTGTAAAGGTCAAGGGAACTTCTGCCTGCTACATGGCAAGTGTCCAGTTTATGCTGGTTTCCTCCCCACTCGTGCTGTAGGTGTCAGCCCTTCCCCACCACCCCACTATTGCCACAGCCACCTTAGGCCAGGCTAGGCCAGGCTTGTCCAGGTACGGAAGACTTGTACTTGGCCTGCCAGATTCTCTGGGCGAATGTATTACCTTCTGCCAGGCACTCACCTTCTGCCACAAGTCAGGCCTCCTCTGAGTGCATCTTGGAGGCCAGAAGTTCCTGAGTGGCTCAGAGCTCAGGTTACGATTCTGCATTGGAGGGACCCTCTTTCCCAGCCTATTTCTCCGTCCTCCCCCCCTTCCCAGCCCCGAGGCCATCTTCCTAGGGAACCTACTCGTTTGTTTGCCAGTGGACTCTGGGCTAGTGCTAGCCAGCTTAGTCCTGGCCATGGCAGCCCCTCTTCTTGCCCGTAGAGCCCCCCACCCCTGGGCTTCCAGGTGGGCATGAAGCTGGAGGCTGTTGACCGCATGAACCCGTCCCTCGTCTGTGTGGCCAGTGTGACCGACGTGGTGGACAGCCGCTTCTTGGTGCACTTTGACAACTGGGATGATACTTACGACTACTGGTAGTGGGAGGGCCCAATGGCCTGGGGGTGGGGGACAGGGGCAGCTGCTGTCACACCTCAGGCACCATGTGGCCCACTCGGTCCCGTCCCAACATGCAGATCTTGCTTAGGGTGGGGGATAATGGATTTGAGCTGTATCAGGAGAAACATTGCTTGGTATTAAATGTTTCATCTAAAAATACCATGGTTAAGATGAGCAAACCCCTGTGACTCATGATTTTCCCTTAGATATTATGGTAGTGTTAGAGTTTTCAGTTAATGTTGCAGTGTTCTAACTTTGTCATCAGCCATCTGTCTCCCTCTCACTAAGAAATGGGATGAGGGTGGGCCCTGAGCCATGCTGTCTGAGGACAGCAGGCTCAGGGCTTTGAAGTTTCTCTTGGGACAGTGACGTATTCTTGGGTTTCAGGTGTGATCCCAGCAGCCCCTATATCCACCCGGTGGGCTGGTGCCAGAAGCAAGGAAAGCCCCTTACCCCTCCACAAGGTGACCCTGCAGGCTGAGCAAGGCTCTCTCCCGGGCCTGGTCCCCTTCCCATTCCCCCGATACCTTACCAGTGCCTCATTAGCTGGCTCTTAGGGTCAGGGTGAGAGGACAGATATGCCCTAGAGCCTCAGCTTTGATTTAGGAGAGTCTTGTCAAACTCTGACTCTGTTGAAGTATAGGGGAAGAAAGTTAGATAACCATCTCAGCAAGGGAGCAAGGAGTCCAAAGCGAAGAAAATGTGTCTTTCCTCCCGGGAGTATTACACTGGCCCAAGTGCAATCAAGGTTCAGATGGGGCTGGAGTGGGAGCAGCAGGCCAAGGGTGACAGGAGCCAGAGTCCCCAGATCACCTGTTGTGGTGGTGCTCTGCGTGGTTCTCCCTAGCACCCATCTGCCTCAGGAGCCCAGTGTAAGGAGTTGGCTGAGGGGATGTGGAGGGAGATTCTACTCCCAGGGCCTCTGCCCCTTCTATGTTCCTGGTCCTGCGTAAGGGGCAGGGAGCTCCCCCAGTACACCTGGATGGCTGAATGTTGCTCTCATCCTCTCTTCCAGACTACCCAGACCCTGACAGCTTCTGTTGGGAGAAATATCTGGAAGAAACTGGAGCCTCCGCTGTGCCCATCTGGGCCTTCAAGGTGGTGAGTCAGCACTCTGTCCCCTAGAGCTGAGCTCGGGAAGATGTGGAATACTCGGCCAGCTAGGGTGGGGCCCAAGCCTCCCACTTTGGGCAGGCTGCAATTTCCTCAGGCACAGCACTTGGGCTCCCTTCTCAGGGCCTCAGCTCTGCTGGGCTGGGCCTTGGCCTGAAGGCACCTGTCTCCTGCAGCGACCCCCTCACAGCTTCCTGGTCAACATGAAGCTGGAGGCTGTGGACCGCAGGAACCCAGCCCTGATCCGTGTGGCCAGCGTGGAAGATGTGGAGGACCATCGGATAAAGGTGGCTTGGGAACCCTAGGGCTAGGGGAGTGGACAGACCAGTTGGGCAGGAATCCTGTAAACTGGTTAGAGGTCAAGAGCACGGCATGACACAGGCGAGGCCGAAGAGCTTGGATCTCATTCTCACCTCATCTGTGACTTATTTTTGTGGGCTTGGACCCATCTCTGAACCTTAACCTTCTCATCTGTGAAATGGGTCTAATAATCCTTGTCCTACCCAAGGATTGATGGCATATGCCAGTAACTTAATGAGCGAAGCCCTTGGAAAATGTGGTGGCCAAGACCGATTACTCTAGGGTTGGCTCCTTGGTTCTTTCAATCTAGGATCTCGCTTCTGACAGGCCCTGGGGATGGGGAGAGCCTCCTGGAGCCTAGAGGACCTCCTGGCTAAGCTGGGCTCTATGAGGAACACCTGACCTCCAAGGACCTTTCTCCCCAGCTCCATTTTGACGGCTGGAGTCATGGCTATGATTTCTGGATCGACGCCGACCACCCAGACATCCACCCTGCGGGCTGGTGCTCCAAGACAGGACATCCCCTGCAGCCTCCTCTCCGTGTGTACCCCTAGGGCACTCTGGCCCTTTCCCTTCCCCCCAAGCTCTGATAACCCTCCCTTCCTATAGCTTGCCCAGGAGGCTCTGACGCTCCTGCGCAGGTATGACACAGGGCTCTGGTGGCCACCATGAGCTCTGGGATCCCCCATCCTCCCCACCCCAGGACTGTCTGCTACACTAAGCAGTACTTCTGGCCACCCTAGTTGTTGGGTGTGGAATATCGAGGAGCGAAGGGGCAAGCTCACGTGGTTGCATGTGCTTAGGGGGTAGTTATACACCCAGGGCTTTCTCTCAGCATCTAACAGAGCTACACCAAGCATGCGTTGTGTTTGCTAAGGAAATACTGGCTTCCTTAAGTAAAATTCTGGTCCTCTACACAGGCAGGGGTCAGAATTCAGGTCATTGGACTGCTCAGACCCATTATCACCCTCAGGATTCCCCTTATTTCCCTGCTGCCACCAGGTCTGTCTCACATCGGGTGTTTGTTGATCCTTCTTGAATGTTCTCCTCCAAGCATGGGCAGAGCCTTAAACAAGTTACCAAAGCCTTGGAGATGAAAACAGGGAAAAGAACTGATGATAAAACAAATCCGCCTGATGTGGCTTCTAAGGGACAAATATTCCCACACCATGTCTGCATTGATTTTTTTCTTGAGGGTTCTCCTGTCAGAGACTGAAGGCATGGCCTATAGGTTTCACCAAAGCACATGAGAGCCAACCCCTCCTTTCCCAAAGAGGGGCAGGTATCTAGGAACAGAAAGTGATATCACAGCCTAGCTAGGGCCCCCACCCCTGGGGAACTAGTTCCTTGTGCTGATCTCCCCCATGGAAACTGTTCCTTCCCTGCCCTTCCTCATCCCCAGGACTTTATGCTGACCCTTTTCTTTCTGTGCTTCCAGGCCCCAGAGAGTCCAACTCTGTCTCCCCTGGGAGCTGTCCCCCTCTCAGCTATCGGAACCTGCCCAACACTAAGACCTCCAAATATAGCTTTCACCACCGGTGAGCGAAGGGCTCCTGCTGAGAGGAGTTTTGCTTAGTTGTTGTTCAAGGAAGGTCTGTTTTGTACCTATTGTGCACAGCTGGTTGTGGTTCACCAAGACACCTCCAGATGGGGCCAGGATTAGGGAGGCCTCAGTGGGGACAAGTGGATTCAGCCCAACTTAAGCCTTTTTCCCCAGGAAGTGCCCCACTCCTGGTTGTGATGGCTCTGGCCACGTCACAGGCAAGTTCACGGCTCACCACTGCCTGTCGGGCTGCCCACTGGCCGAGAGGAACCAGAACCGGCTGAAAGCAGAGCTGTCTGACACAGAGGCCTCAGCCCACAAGAGGAATCTCTCAGGCCCATCCCCTAGGAAGAAGCCTCGCCATCACGGCCGGTATGGAAGCCAGGGAGTCAGGGCCTGGGCTTCCTGGGTGTGGGGTCTTGTGTCATCTTGGGCCAGGCCAGGCAGATTCCTTGTTATGGACCTGGTCCCTCTCTCTCCAGAATTGGACGCCCTCCCAAGTTTCAGAAGATTCCGCAGGAAGATTTCCAGAGTAAGTTCAGGTTATCTCTTCCCATGTCCTACACAAAGTATTCACAGTGAGTGCTCTAATTGGTGGGATGAGACTCCAGGGTTGCCCAGAGTGGGAGAAGCTAGAAGGAAGGCAGCCTCTCTGTTTGAGGTCCTTTGGAAGCAGAGAGCAGTGGCAAGAGCATGGGAAGGGGCCTTAAGGGCCCATGGGTTCCAGTCTCACTTCCCCCTGGTGAGAGTCAGTGGAAAGGCACAAAGCCTCTTTGGGCCTCTGGTTCTCCACTGTCAGGCAGGATGATGCCCTTGGCTGTGCTCTTCCCTGATTCTAGGATTCTTGGGAAGGGGGCCAATGCTGTCACTTTCTACCTGTGTGACCTTGAGCAAGCCACATAACATCTCTAAGCCTCAGTTTCCTCACTTGAAAACATGGGTAAAACCTGCCTTTCAGATGTCAGTACCCAAAATAATAGGGGTTACTACTACCATTTACTGAGCACCTACTATGAGCCAGGCACTGTGCCAGGTGCTTTACATGTCCTGTCTCTAATGCTCACAAGCATCCTATAATAAGGATATTGTTCTCTCCTTCTGAGAGAGGAGGAATGTGAGGCTCAGAGGGTCAAGTCATTTGTCCAGGGTCATTAACCTTGTGAGGGGCAGAGCTGGGATTCATACTCTGATCTGATCTGACTTCTCCTACCACATGCTGCTGGTATAATAGACATAAAGCAACTAACCCAAATGTCAGTTCACTCCTCAACCCCCTTATGTTAGTTTGCTAGGGCTGTCATAACAAAATGCCACAGACTGGGTGGCTTAAGCAATGGAAATTTGTTTTTCACAGTTGTGGAGACTGGAAGTCTAAGATCAAGCTGTCGGCAGATTTGGTTTCTTCTGAGGCCTCTTTTGGCTTGCAGGTGCCTGCCTTCTTGCTGTGTTCTGACATGGTCTTTGCTCTGTGCGCAAGCATCCCTGGTATCTCATTGTATGTCCAAGTGTCTCTTTTTATAAGAACAGCATTAAGATTAGATTAGAGCCCATCCTAATGATGTTATTTTAACTTGATTACCTCTTTAAAGGCCCTTTCTTCAAATACCGAGGTACTGGGGCTTAGGGCTTCAGCATATTAATTTAGGAGGGGACACAGTTCAGCCCATAATGTACTCCAAGGGTAGGGACAGAGTTACTGAGCTCTACGATGAGTGGCAAATTTATTTCACGTCTTCAGCCACCAGTATAGGGCCTGATACACAGCAAGGAAGCTGGCAATCTTGCCGCAGTTGAATTGAGTGCTTGTCATTTTAAGGCTAGAAGAGACCTTGAGAAAGCACCTAGGTCAGTGCCCTTGGGCAGGACCCAGACTGTTCCAGTTCTTCTTCAGGAACAGTTTCTGTAACCTGGGCAGTGCATAAGCTAGTGATTAAAAGCACAGCCCTGAAATCAGACTGCTTTTGTACGGGATGCGAGACCTTGGGCAGGTGATAACCACTCTCTGAGCCTCAGCTTCCTCATCTGTAAACTGCTGATGATAATAGTACCCACCTCGTGATGTGGTGAGAGACTGCAGTGCGGTGATCCATGGAAAGTGCTTAGCACAGCTCCCTGCTGGTGTTATCAGTCTGAATCGCTTGTCTGACTCCCTTTTGCTGTTCCATACTCTCTCCTCTTGGTGGAAACAGGAGCAATTTCTGCAGCCTCAGGCCTGAGTGATGAGGGTTTCAGCTGGCCCCTAGGCCCTCAGAGTGAGGACTTCTGAGGATCAAACTGCAGCGGGCACTTCTACCTGCCCCTGGTACACCTTGTCGCTTCCATTGCAGGACTAAGTTCTGACCATCAGAGGGCACTTGCTTACTGTGTTCATCCCAAAATTATGCCGTGGAATTCTTGGGAAGTTATGACTTGCCGGAGGCTGAGCCTGTGGCCCGGAGAGGGAGAGGAAAGACTGACCCAGAGCTTCAAGGACAGAGCAGGGGACAGAGCCCAGGTCTCTGATCTCTGTGCAGGGCTCCTCTACCCAACCAACGGGCCTCTTGCACAAAAGGGACATGGGTCCCTCTGGGTTTTGTTCTGGAGGCAGCTTCTCCCACACCCGTGGGTAGACCTCAGTGTAGGCTGTGGGGTTTGCGGCTGAGCACCTCCATGGGGAGGGCTGCCTGGAGAGGACAGGGTTTGGCTGGGCTTAGTCTTTAGGCCCCAGGAGCATCAGCTGCTGAAAGGAAACAGAGCAACCGTTTCTGACCTGCAGCTAGATGGTCTGCAGTGAGGGCAGCAGGGAGGCACAGCCACAGGAGAGGAGTGGTCGGTGGGGCTGGAGATGGAATCCCAGAGGCTCTGCAGGTGAGCGTGAGCTGCGACACTAAGGGGAAAGGGCAGGACAGTCTGACCAGCAGGGAGGGTCTTCGAGGAGAGGGCGCTGGAGGTGCTGCATTTACAAGCATCTGGAGTCAGTACCAAGAGGATAAGAAAGAACAAGCTCTCCTGGACTGTGGGCAGAGGCTGGGCAAGCCCCTCGGGAGAGTGGCACCGTTGCCAAAGGCCAGCCAAGGCTGGTAGAGGCAGGTGGGGGGGGCCCAGAGTGTCAGAGTAATCAGACATGGTTGAAGTCTAAGCCGCCAAGTGCCAGGCCTGGCCAAGGAGGAGGCCCAGCTGAGCTGAGTCAGCAGCTTTGTAGAGCCACTTGAGGCCAGAGGTCAGGAGCCAGGGATCCTAGAAGCAGATCAAGCAGCAAAGCAGCAGGCATCGTGGAGTTGCGGGGGTGGGGTGGGTCTAGGGGACCCTCTAGTGCCAGAGTGGTGGTAGTGCAGACCAGACTGGAAGGAGGGAGGAGGAACTGGAGCTTGGGGCAGTGGCAGTGGCTAGAGGCATGGGCTTCAGACTGGTCAGGGTGACCGTGATTCTGACACAGAATCACCGTGGCTCTGAGCGAGTTGGTCGGGGCCGCAAAGGATTTAGGAAAAGAAGGGTAAACAATGGACTTCTGACCTTGGGGTTGAGCTTGTTTGGCTGTTGGGGACAATTTTGATGCATGATATCTAAAGAATGATGTCTTTAGAGATGCTACAGCAGCTCCAAGAGAGCATCTTTGTAGAGCCCAGAGTGGTACAGCCTCAGAGAGAAGGGGTTGAGGGTCATTCCAAATAGCTGACCTGAGAGTGTATAAAGTAAGGGACCCACTTGACCAGAAGGAGCAAGTACTGAGTGGGGAGTCAGGAGTGCGGCTCACCCTCTTGGCTCTGCAGACTATCAGAAGGGCCCATGGTCCTGTCCGCCCTTCCAGCCAGTCTCCTGAGCGGCCTGGGTGTGAGCAGGCTTCAGACGCCAGGTTAGTTCTCAGCATCAGCCCGCCAGCCTCTGCCTCTGCTTTCCAGCACTCACTCCTGGTGTCATGCAACAGTCCCTCTTCATGTCTGCCTTGTCTGCCCACCCCGACCGCTCACTCTCAGTATGCTGGGAGCAGCACTGCAAGCTCCTGCCAGGAGTGGCAGGTATCTCAGCCTCGACAGTCACCAAGTGGACCATCGATGAGGTGAGGAGCAAGGGGACCTTCCTTGTCCTTCTCCCCTCCTTCTCCACTCCTTCTCCCTCTCACCACGCCCTGAGGGGAGGGCCCAGGAAAGGCTCTGGTCAGGTAGGGCCCAGTCTCACTCCTGACACTACCTCCTGCGTGTCCCTCCTGTCCACAGTCCCTTTGGGCTGCCCAGCAGGGCTGACTGAGACACTGCCCAATAGGCCCACCATGGTGGGTGGGTATGGGGCCATGCTGCTAGTCCAGTCAGGCGTCCAGTAGGAGAGGCAGGCTTCGGTCCTCGGCCTCGGGAGCAAGGGGCCCCACCAAGGATCCTCATAGGCAGACGAGAAAAGGCCGCAACTGGCACAGCCCAGAAGGCACCCAGACCATGTAGGCCAGCCCCTCCCCACACTCCCAAACCCTGTCCTCTGGTCAATGTGTCTTCTTTGGTTTCCAAGGTCTTCGGCTTTGTTCAGACCCTGACAGGTTGTGAGGACCAAGCACGCGTCTTCAAAGATGAGGTGAGGTGCAAGTGCAGAGTGGGAGATCGAGCTAGGGTCACTGTGTCCTTGAGATGGCAGGAAGCAGGTGCCCCCCTCAGCACTCCCCCAGCTAGTGGGGGGGACCCCTTTTGCCCCACTGGGCAAGACTAGACAGAGTGACCCACATCTCTGGGAAAAATCTGGTATGGACTGTGGCCCAGCTTGTGGACCCTGTGTGTTCAGATCATCTGCAGGAAGGAAAAAGCATTCTGGAGACAGGATTCTGTTTATTCCTCTGCTCTCTGCCCAGTCCTTTGTTTGTCAAACTTAGCTTCATCAGTGATGCTCAAGAAATTAAAGTGTATTTTTTTCTCTAATCCAGTATGACTGGTAATGAAAGCATATATTGAATGGCGCAGGTATTGCTATCACTGCAAGGATCCTGATACACACTTAAAATCAAGACCTGGGAGCTTAGTAAAGATAAGAAGTAAGGCTGGGTGCGGTGGCTCATGCCTGTAATCCTAGCACTCTGGGAGGCCAAGACAGGAGAATCGCTTGAGCTCAGGAGTTCAAGACCAGCCTGAGCAAGAGCGAGACACCGTCTCTACAAACAATAGAAAAATTAGCCAGGCGTGATGCGCACACTTGTAGTCCCAGCTACTTGGGAGGCTGAGGCAGGAGGATCGCTTAAACCCAGGAGTTTGAGATTGCAGTGAGCTATGACACCACTGCACTATAGACAGGGTGACAGAGTGAGACTCTGTCTCAAAAAAAAAAAAAAATAGGGAGTTGTAGATAAACAAGGAACACCAACTTTGGAGACAGTCCAGGTTTGCATCCCAGTTTTGCCAATTTTAGCTGTTTATTGTCTCTAAGCCTGTATTTTCTTGTCTGTAAAATGGAGATAAAGTGGGTATAATGAAGTCTACCTTGCAGAGCAATTGTGTGCATTGGAAATGATGAATGAATCTCATACCAGAATTTCTAGTATAATTACAGTCGTATCACTTAGTGATGAAGATATATGTTCTAAGAAATGCATTGTTAGGCCGGGTGCGGTGGCTCACGCCTGTAATCCTAGCACTCTGGGAGGCCGAGGCAGGCGGATTGTTCTGAGCTCAGGAGTTCGAGACCAGCCTGAGCAAGAGCGAGACCTCATCTCTACTAAAAATAGAAAGAAATTAATTGGACAGCTAAAAATATATATAGAAAAAAATTAGCTGGGCATGGTGGCACATGCCTGTAGTCCCAGCTACTCAGGAGGCTGAGACAGTAGGATCGCTTGAGCCCAGGAGTTTGAGGTTGCCGTGAGCTAGGATGATGCCACGGCACTCGCCCCAGGCAAGAGAGTAAGACTCTGTCTCAAAAAAAAAAAAAAGAAAAAGAAAAGAAATGCATCGTTAGGCAATTTTGTTGTGCAAACATCATAGAGTATGCTTATATAAACCTAGATGGCATATGTATTCATAGAGTAAGCTTATATAAACCTAGATGGCATATGTATTTATATATATATATATTTTTTGATATGGAAAGCCAAATGTCCCAACATTACTGAATATCAGGTTTTCCCCTACTTAATCTACAGTGCCCATATCAAGTGCCACATATCAAGTTTCTATATATGCTCCCTACTGTCATATATGCAGTCTGTCATTGACTGAAATGTCATCATGTGGCACATGACTTTTATATCACTAGTATATACATTATATATCAATATTATGGAGTAATATAGAAATCATTTATTTCACTATACCAGAATGCCTGATATAGTGGGAGCACCATAAGTGGTAGTTGTGACTTTTAATGCATACTTGCCCTTAAATAAAGAACATTATCATGACTCTCATTTGTAGAGTTTGAAACTATAAGGGACCTTTGAGTTTGTTTAGGGCTTCCTTCCAAAGAATACAAACATCTGCATGCCCTTTTACCCAGGAAACTGGTCTCAGCTGCCCATAGCTTCCCACTCCAGGTCAGGTGCCTGTAAGAAAGTAGCCAACTCCCCTTTCCCTGGAAGAGGGTCTTTATCTAGGCCCAGCACAGCCGGATTGTTCATTTAGTCCTTGTGTGGTGGAGTTCCCAAACTCCTCATTCTAGGTCCTTCCTTGCCGTCTCGGTTGGTGATCTTGTCTTCATGTGTGTGCCCAAAGCTGAACTGCCTGTTTCTGATGCCCTCTGGGCAACGTAGAACACATTGAGCTGCCACTGCGCTAGATGTTTTTTAATTGAGATAAAATGTATGTAGAGTGAAATGCACACATCTTAAAAGTATAATTACACAAGTTTTATTGAAGGTGAACCCAACACTTTGATCAAGATATAAAACATTTCCATCATACCAGAAATTTTTCTCAGCCCCTTTTAGTCAGTCCCCACCCCAAAATGCAACCGCTGTTCTGGTTTCTAGCACCATATATTAACTTTGCCTGTTCTTTTTTCTTTTTTTTTTTTCCTCTGATAAAGACTTCAAGAGAAATTTTTATTTGTTTTTTAAAATTTTTTTCTCGACTGACAAGTCTGCCTGTTCTTGAATTCATATGAATGGAATCATATGGCATGCACTGTTTTGGGTCTGTCTCTTTTTGTCCATTGTAATGTTCTTAAGATTTTTCCATGTAGTTATGTATACCCATAGTTTGTTTATTGCTAAGTAGTGCTCAATTTTATGAATATGAATATTCTCCTGTTAACAAATACTTGGGTTGTTTTCTCTTCCCCTAGATTTGAACCGTGTGTTTTTGTTAGCAAAACTTAAATCCGCACTAGCTTTATTACAGCCACATCACACTAGTTTGGGGATCATGAAGTCCCCAAGTGGTTTTCATGTCAATTATAGTCAACCCCAGTTTTCCAGGGTGTCCTTGTACCACTGGGCTTTTAAACAAGTAACCTAATGTAAAACTTTACATCTACCCTATTAAATGTTATCTTGTTGGTTTCATAGCTTTATCATTTTAAATCTTGATTCCATCATCTATGACAATAAGCCTTTCCAACCTCATAAATCTTGCACATTTAATAGCTAAGGCTTCTGTATCTTTGTTCAAGTCTTTGCCATACATCTAATCAGACAAAAGAACAATATAGTACCCCATTTGAGATCTTCCTGTAGGTTTACCAGTCATAAATCAACACTTTCTAAGCATAGTTATTCAGCCAACTGCAGAATTACATAAGAGTTAATTCTCCAGCCTGTACCTTCTCCCCTTCCTGGGACAAGGGCTGTCTCTCCTAGGAACATCTGCTGTTTCTCTTGGTTCAGCATGGTCTGTGATGCAAAAAAACAATGGCCAAGGAGGGGAGGTGTACTGGTGGACCACTAGCATCAGATGAGTCTCAGAGTGGAACGGGACCTTTGTGGGCTGGTCCACGTCATCATTGTTCATCCCCAGGGAGGACTATTCTCCAGGGAGTGGTCTCTCTCTGGCTTAACTGAGATTGGACATTCAGAGACACCAGTCAAGATGATCTCCATCCAGAATACAGACCAGTCACCAGAGGGTTGCTTCATGAGTGAGGAATTAGAGCAAAGCAAATAGATGGTCTTACAGGTGGTCTGTACCAGTGGTCCTAAGGGTAGTCTGTCCATTCCTCTCTTAGTTATCTTTATTGTGGCCTTTGTGTATTTGTTTAATGTAAGCGAACCTCTGTGCCTGGGCCAGTATAAGCTTGTATAATACCAAAGTAGGGCCGGGCTCGGTGGCTCACGCCTGTAATCCTAGCACTCTGTGAGGCCGAGGCGGGCGGATTGTTTGAGCTCAGGAGTTCGAGACCAGCCTGAGCAAGAGCGAGACCCCGACTCTACTAAAAATAGAAAGAAATTAATCCGACAACTAAAAATATATAGAAAAAATTAGCCGGGCATGGTGGTGCAGGCCTGTAGTCCCAGCTACTCGGGAGGCTGAGGCAGTAGGATTGCCTGAGCCCAGGAGTTGGAGGTTGCTGTGAGCTAGGCTGACGCCACGGCACTCTAGCCCGGGCAACAGAGTAAGACTCTGTCTCAAAAAAAAAAAAAAAAAAAAAAAACCAAAGTAGATGAGAAGAGGTCCTTGTTCTTAGGGTTCCTTGCATAGTAGTGGGCACAGAATTATAAATTTCTGCTTCTGGTGGAGTGTGGTGTGGGCTCTGAGAGAAGCATGTGTGGGTGTCATAGGAGCTCAGAGGAGGAGGAGGACCGAGGGGCCAATGGGCTCTGCTGGCTGTGTGGCCAGATGAACACTGGCTGGTTTTTGCTCCCGAAATATACCTTTTACTTGGGCTCCTGGTGGACCATACCTTCTTGTTGTGATAACATAGAAGTCTCGTCAATCAAATTTTGGAGGTACTGATTAGATTTTTAGCTTGGCTGATGGTAAACATTCTGCATATGGCTCTCTGGATCTATCCAGATTACCTCAAGTTGCAGAAATTCCCTGGATAGGACTCCACAGCATTGCAGGTCATTGCTTAGGGTGGAGCATTTGGCTCATTTTGTCCATTTTCCTATTGATTTCCTTTATCTTCAAGGTCAGAACATGACCTTTTTCCTGATCATATGGCTCAAAACTCCCCATACATATCAGCACACATACAACATCTTGTATTTTCTGATGTAATTCCATTGTCCCTTTACGTAGCCTCAAACTGCCAGGTGCGGGTAGGGAACCTACAGCCTTGGGGCCACATGTACCCTTCTGGAATCTTGAGTGCAGCCTTTTGACTGAATCCAAATTTTACAGGACAAATTTTAATAAAGGGATTGGTTCTGTGAAGTTTGGATTTGATCGAGGGGCTATACTTGGGGATCTGGAGGACCACATGCTGCAGATTCCCCACCATCAAGAGGGAACCCCAGAGCCTCACCAGCACAGGTGTCTGGATCTGGGTGTTTCTGCACAAACACATCTGCCCGGGATCAGCAGAGAGGTCTCTGTAGGTTCAGGGGAGTTGCTTCCTGGAATGGCCTCTTGGCTGGCAGGTGTTCTCACAGCTCTCAGTATCCTGGCTCTTCTCCCCATCGAGGAAGCACTGGAGAGACGTGGAGTAGCAGACTCTGTGAGAACAGGGAGAAATGTACTTATTCACCAGACCCCAGATCTTAGACCTGGGAGGTTCCTTTTTACTTGAGTTGCTCATTTTAGGGTGTTCGAAAGGAAGTGTAATGCAGATAATCTCATCAGGGGCATTTGGCTATTAGGCGATTTCTTTCTTTCATTCTTTGGGAAGGTGTTTAGCCATTAGAAGTGCCAGTTTTCAGAGCTTCCTTGGTTAGTGGATAGGGAAGGACCAGGTAACTTTTCTCAGACCTGCTGGGGGACAGACATAAGAAGTTTGTTCCCCCCACTTCGTTTAACCTCTAAGGTTGCCAGCCTCTCTGAGATACAGGCCTGCTGTCACCACATCCCAGAGATCCTTTTATTTGTTCTTTCAGGATTTACTGAGCACGTGCCACATGTCAGATAAGCAGCCCTCTTGTGCTCCTGGAATACAGATGAAGAAACTTACACAATTCAGTGGAGTTTGTTGAACTCTGAGAGCTCTAGGCAAGGAGGAAGGAGTGGGCAATTCTGAATGGCGGGAGAAGCATTGGGGGCCAGCATGCTGACAGTGGGAAGGCCTGCCAGGAAGGGGGCCAGGGGGAATAGAGGTCCAAGGAAGAAAACACCCAGTGACTGGGGAAGGGTCTGTCGTCCAGTCTGTGGTGCTGGCTGTGAGGAAGGCTCACGTGGAACTGTGGGCAGGGCCAGGCTTGGAGAATATCACCCTCTGAGGTGGATGGATCGTGTCCCTAGGAGTCCCTACCACACTCACAGTAGCTAAGAGCACAGGCCAGCACTTACAGGCTAGGTGTGTCTTGAGCAAATTCCTTAGCTTCTCTGCTTTAGTCTTCTTGTTTGTAAAATGGGGGTGATACTAATACAGCTTTGTAGGGTTGCTGTGAGAATTAAATTTAGACTTAATATATGACAAGTGCTTCAGAGTAATGCCTGGCATGTAAGAAATAACATAGAAGTGTTCCATTTGCTGTGATTCTTGAGGATTGAGCATAGGAGGATGGCACCTCTCAAAAATGGGGTCCCCCGGCTCGGCCCCCTCCTCCTCCCCAGCTCTTGTCATCCCACTCCCTCCTCCTCAGCTGGCTTCTTCCCTCCCTGACTCTACCCACGTACTGATCTGCTAGAATTGACAGTTGCCAAGTTGCCATACGTGCTTCACCCATTTTTGGATGACATGATTTTAAATGAATTATAGACAACATGGCGTTTCACCCCTGAGGGCTTGAGCTTGCATCTCTAAAAACTAAGGACTTTCTCACATAACCACAATATTGTTATCCCTAACAAACTGACAGTAACTCCTTTATATTATCCAATACCCAGTATATATTCGTATTTCCCCAGTGGTCTCAAAATGTTTTTTGCAGTTTTTGAGCCAAAAACCAAACAAGGCCCACATAATTGGTTTTGGGTTTTATGTCTCTTTTTTTTTTGGAGACAGAGTCTCACTCTGTTGCCCAGGCTAGAGTGCCGTGGCGTCAGCCTAGCTCACAGCAACCTCAAACTCCTGGGCTCAAGCGATCCTCCTGCCTCAGCCTCCCAAGTAGCTGGGACTACAGGCATGTGCCACCATGCCTGGCTAATTTTTTCTATGTATTTTTAGTTGTCCAATTAATGTCTTTCTATTTTTAGTAGAGATGGGGTCTCGCTCTTGCTCAGGCTGGTTTCGAACTCCTGAGCTCAAACAATCCACCCACCTCGGCTTCCCAGAGTGCTAGGATTACAGGCGTGAGCCACCGTGCCCAGCCAGTTTTATGTCTCTTAAATATCTTCTGTTGTAGAATAGGCCCTTCTCTCTCTCTCTCTCTTTTTTTTTTTTTTTTTCCTTTTCTAATGACATTTTTTAAAGTCTCGAAGAATGTGCTTTTCTGGATTTGTCTCATTGCTTTTTTTGGTGTCGCTTAAATTGTTCCTGTATTTCCTATAAACTGAAAGTTAGATCCAAAGGCTTGGTTAGATTCAGATTAAATTTCTCTCTCTGTCTCTCTCTCTGTCTCTCTCTCTCCGTCTTTCTCTCTCCTCTCTCTCTCTCCCTCTCCCCTGCCCCAGCTTTCAGCAAGAGTTGCTCATAGATGATTCTGTGTACCTCATGCTACATCATACAATGTACAATGTGCATGGTGTCTGCTTGTCTTGCTGTTAGCAACACTAAGATTGACCATGGGGTTACATGGGGACAGCAGCAGTTTTCTTGAAGCCACTGTCCATGGTACTCAAAAGACATTTTGCAAATACAAATGCTGAAACTCAGACCAGTCAGCAGAAAGAGAGAAAGAGAGAGAGAGTACCTGTATGAGAGCATGGGGAAACCAGTGGCTGTCTTTCTTTCCTTCTCCGTCCCCATTGCTGTCTTCCTTTTTTCCTTTCTCCCTCCCTCCTCCTTTCTCCGCACCCTTCCTCTTCCTCCTCCCTCTTCTTTCCCTCCCCCCACCTCCTTTATACCCATTTTTCTCCCCTTCCCACTCCCCATGCATATCCCCACCTTCCCTTCACCCCTTCCCTGTGACCCTCCCACTTTTTCCACTCTCCACCTCCCTCCCCCCATCCTCAGATGATTGACGGCGAGGCCTTCCTTTTGCTGACACAGGCGGACATTGTGAAGATCATGAGCGTCAAGCTGGGCCCAGCCTTGAAGATCTATAACGCCATTCTCATGTTCAAAAATGCTGATGACACCTTAAAGTGACTGGGCGAGGGCTGGGCCCTCCTCCTTGCTGGGCCTTCCTCTCCAGCTGATGCTTCCTCCCCGACTTGCATTCCTCATATCCCCACTGTGCCCCCACCCTCTGTACCTGACCAGGGTTGGTCCTTCCTAGAAGGCGCATGGAAGCAGAGGAGCCCAGGGAGGGTGGGATCCTGGCCCCAGAGTCCTGGGGCTCATTTGCCATCAGGTCCACCAGTGAGGGTGTCACTGGGTCAGGGTGTTATGATAGAGTAGGTTGGAGGCCCTGCCTGTGGTAGCCCCGCACCCCCAGCTGACTTGTTTTATCACCAAAGGGTCTTTTTCTTAACAGTTAAGACGAGTTTGGTAGAACAGGAGTCCTCTGACCTGAGGTCCTTTCCCCTTTTTGGCATCTCAACGCACTTTTCTCTCCTGGGTTCCTTTCCTGCTACCAAGAAGTGACCCTGCCATGAACATATTTACTACTGAAGTCACCTCCTCCCTTTCTGTCTGCCTGTTTTGCTGCCCTCATTCCTGCTTCCTGGTTTCCTGGGCAGTGCCCCCAGCCAGAACCCACTAGTTCTTCCCCCTTAGATGTATGCACCTCAGAAACATGTTTTCATGTGATCCATTGGGAGTCTCTGGCTGCCTTTCTCCCTTTTGCCCAGAAGCGGGGGATTCTGAGCCAAGATGCCTTCTTAAACATGCCCAGTTCTGGACTAGTTGGCATTTGTGTCCCATGTCAAGTCTTAGTTCCAGCAGAGTGAGCAGGCGGTCAGAGCCTATTTCACAACTGGCAAGGTTGAGGTTGCACTGATGTTTCCCATACACCCTTCCCGTGTTGGGTCTTGGGAGGAGGAAGCCTGGCCAGGAGACCAACCCAAGGGTATGTCAGACAATCTTGAGTCTTTGACCAGAGGGGCAGCTCCAGCAGGCGTGGTGGTGTCCAAAGCTGGGCATAGCATCCTCTCTGCAGCCATTGACCTCAGCCAAGGTATTGCCCATGGGGTGAGGGCCCCAGGCCTTCCAGGCCTCCTGCCATGAGAATATAGCACTCCGTCTGGCACACTACCCCCCGTGACATCACATTTGGTCTGGCTCTTAAATGTTTACCACTTGCTCTTGAGAAGTCTTACAAAGACCACTGAAAGTTGGGAGTCAGGAAGGTGAACTCTTCTATCTTTGAATTCTCTAGGTCCCTTAAGCCCTCCTCGCCAGTCTCCATCTGTCTTGCACTGCCAGCTGGGTCCCTGCTTGGGCTCTGGGACTTCAACTTCTCTGTCTGGGTGGAGGCCCAGCCTCCACTGAGCCACTGCCAAACCTGCCTCCCAGCCTGGGGGGAAGGGCCAGAGCCCCTGGCAGGAGCCAGCCCCACAGGGAGGTGAGGAGCCTCTGCCAAGCTCCTTTGCCCCCAGGTGCTGACATGGGCCTGTAGGGTGTGGGGCCAGGGGGTCCTTCCCCAGACCCCTTTTCTCAATCATGTGAGATGTGTGTCTGTGTGTATGTGTGGCACTCTCAGAAGTGTTCGACAGGGTGCAGATGTGAAACTCAGTGCTGGGAAAATATCAAGGGCTATTGTCATTAAAAAATGTAGCTTTATTTTTTCCTTACAAGTGGGAAACCCAAAGCTCTGCGATTTCCTGCCACAGCCCAGTAGGGACCCCTCTCTCACACAGATCAGACAGCTTTTTGATGACAGCCATTCAACCCCCCGCTGAGCTCCCACAGGGCTTCAGATGTTCTTTCCCTTTCAACCCTGAGAGGTGGCTTTGAGCACAACCCCCCTGGGAGCTCCTTGGGGTGAAGGTTGGATGTACAGAGGTGGCATTGGTGCCCCCTTGGCCAAGAGTGCAGAGAAGCAAGTCTAAGCCTCTCTTTTATCTTGGTTGCCTGGGTGGTGGCAAAACTCATCAGCTCCTTGTCTTCAGTCTGTTCCTTTACAAAATGAGAGAAGTGCACTGACTTTGTGGTGTGAGGAGAAGGCAGCAGGTACTTAAGGCGGTGCTGTGGGGCCTCACTGCTTCCAAGGAGGGGCTGGGACAGCCTTTGCCCTGCAGATCTGCCAAGCACCTGATGCTTGCCTGTGGGAAAGACAAGATGGACTGAAGGCATTGGAGAAAAAGTCCCCAGGCCTCTAGACTTTGACGCCTCAGCACTTTGTGCCCTGATGTCAAACTCTTTGTCAAGAAACCAAATCATTAAAAACTGGAAAGAAGTCTGCCTTCTGCGCACCCCACTGCCCCTTCATCCCCACTCTGTCCCCAGATGAGATCATTGCGTCTTCACCTGGGAGCACAGAGACGGGGAGGGGGCTACTGCCCTCTGCCCTTTGCCCTCTGCTCTGCTCTCTGGCAACAGGTGCCGCTTACATTTTGGCCCCTGGCAGCCTTGCTCTGCCCCTGCTCAGCTCTGGCTTAGGACGGGGAAGACCTTTCTGTTTAATTTCTGAAGCAAAGAGAATAATCTCAGAGTTTGAAAATGAAGTCTTTTTTGCACTTTCATTCATATGCACTTTGGTGGGATTACATTTTTGTACTTGCCTCTCTTGTGTGCACGTGTGCGTGTGCGTGTGCGTGTGTGTGTGTGTGTGTGTGTTTTAAGAGGATCTCTGACTTAACCTGACTCTTGAAGGAGAGTTATAAACAAAATGTTATGTGATTTGTCAGTGTATCAAAACAACTTAAATAAACTTGAACAACTGATGATATGTAGCCAGTGTCTGTATCTATTTTTGTGGTAAAGCATCCAGAAAACACAAAATGATTATCAGTGTCATTACTGAAGAGACTAAAGTGTTCTCTTTGCTGTCAGTTAGGGGTCTTAAAGAATCTTATTTTTGGCTGGGTGCGGTGGCTCGCACCTGTAATCCTAGCACTCTGGGAGGCTGAGGCGGGAGGATTGCTTGAGCTCAGGAGTTGGAGACCAGCCTGAGCAAGAGCGAGAGCCCGTATCTACTAAAAAAAAAAAAAAAAAAAATAGAAAAATTAGCTAGGCACAGTGGTGCGCACCTGTGGTCCCAGCTACTCAGGAGGCTGAGGCAGGAGGATCGCTTGAGCCTAGGAGTTTGAGGTTGCAGTGAGTTATAATGATGCCACTGCACTCTAGCTGGGGTGACAGAGCAAGACCAGCTCAGAAAAAGTGTTTTAAACTGAAAGATGGAAGAACAGCTGTATAAGCTTATTATTTAAACACAAGGAAGCAGCTAAAAGGGGGGAGGAATGGAGCAAGGAACAGGTCATTTCCACCTAGTAGTCCTGTTTGATTCTGAATTCTGTGTATTTATCACTTTCTGAAATTTTTTTTTTTTCCAGAAAGAAAATCAGGGCCCATGTCTGATCTGTTATACAAGCTCTGTTGGCCCAAGCATCCTGCTCCCAGCCCACGTGGGCAACAGATTTTTCTGTATGATCCTGTGCCTATTATTACCTTTGCCTGTGGGTAAATTTGCAGGTGAGGGTGGGGCTGGGAGTAGGGCTGGGGCCAGACTAAGGACAGAAAAGCAGGCTGAGGAATGTCAAGGTGGAGGGAATATTCATGGAGGTGTATTCCTGTTGGTTCAGTCTCTTGCTTCCCCCTTCTCATCCCTGGACATGTCTGACCTTCATGCCCAGACAACAAGATCCAACCAGGATGGAAGGGGGAAGAAGAAGGAAGAGAGGAAGTTGGGAGGAGATACATATCTGCAGTGGCCTCCTGCACGAGTGGCCCTGGGAATTTTCTGCAGCACCGTTGAGGGGAAAGGGCAGATTCTGGCACTGCTGGTAGCCATGTCAGTTGGCACAACCTTTTGTAGTAACTTGGTAGATAGGTCAAAATTAACCTACCACTCTCACTTAATAAGAGTTTATCAGACAGAAATACCAGCATAGGGCCACAGGATATTAACACAGATGTTCTCTGCAGCCTCGTTGGAAGTATCGTGAAACTGGTAACAGCCTAAATGTCCATCAGCAACGGAACAGAGAATAAGGGATAGGGATAGCGAAATTAACCCCACACCGTGTACGCAGTATGATGAAGCTGCTAGGAAAAAAAAAGTTGAATCTTTCTATGTGACATGAAAAGATGTATGTGAGGGAAAAAAGTGAATTGCTGAACAATATATATAGTATGGCTGTTTTTCTGGGGAAAAAATATCTGCAGGTATGTAGACTAGAACATAGAAGTCTGGAAGAACTGTCACCCTTCAGTTAACAGCAGCTACCTCTGGAAATGAGGTTGAAGATGGGCTGGAGGGGAAGCTTTCACTTTTTACTTGACATTCTTCTGTAAGTTGGGATTCTTTGATTGCAGTTTATGCAATCAATACCATTGTGTGGGTTTTTTTTAAACCAGCGCTGGGAGGGGAGGGGAGGAGGAGCTTGCTGGAGCAGTAGCAGCAGGTGCTCTGGAGAGGGGCAGGACCCTGGGCGCTGCTCTGATTTGCTCTGTGCACTTGGGCTGCCTCCCCTCTCTGGGTGGGGGCCAGACACATGGTGACTCGTGTGTGCTGGTGGAGGTGGGGAGTGTGGCTGTACAGGCGCCTCTGGAGCACGTTACAGCAACCTGTTTTCAAGGCATTAGAATGACCGGAAAGTTGTAGACAGTTTGAAATAATGTCTTTTGCAGCAACTTGGATGGAACTAGAGACCATTATCCTAAGTGAAGTATCTTAGGAATGGAAAAACAAACACCACGCCTACTCTCTACTCTCTAATAATTGGGAGCTAATCGATGGGTATGTGTATGGGCACAAAGAGATGTAAAGGTCATTGGAAATCAAGACGGGGAGGGGTCGAGGAGGGGAGGAGTAAAAACCTACCTGGTACAATGAACACTATTCTGGAGATGGGCACACTAAAAGCCCCAACTTAAGCATTATAAAAGGTGTCCACGTAACGAAAACATTTGTACCCTCTTAATATTTTGAATTAATTAATTTTAAAAGGGCAATGGAAGCAGCAGTATGAAAGTCAGGCTCTGAGGTGCCTACTGAGGAGGGATCACTGGGCAGAGCTTTTCTCACCTGTCCAGTGGGCCAGGCCCTGCCTCTGTCCTGAGTTAGAACCCAGGGCAACTTTGGGTCCACCATGAGAAAGGCTTCCTTCCATGCTCGCAGGGGCAAGCTGAGCTCTGGTCCCTGAGCCTCAGCTTTCCGCAGGGCAGAGTGGGGCACAGGTTTCAGCTCAGCTGTGATTCCCCTCCCAGGGCAGTGCCAGAGCAGATGAGCTCTGGGTGGCAGCCTTTGGCTCAACACGACAGGATGCCAGAGGCTGGCTCAGGAGGGAATGAGCTGCCCATCCCAGGAAGTGTCCTTGAAAGGGCTAAACATAGAGGCTGGTGGCCCCATCAGGGGAGGGGTGGAGGACAGAGTTGTGGGAGACAGGCCCTTCGATTGCCAGCTCTCCAGGTTCTAAGAGAAGGGGAGGTGATTCAGTGGATGGAATCAGGGAGGGCTGTGTGCAAGAGTCAGCATTTGAGCTGGACCTTGAGAGGTTGGGGTGATTCCAGTGTTGAAAGGGACATCAGAGACCCTCCCTCAAGGCAGAACACACACCATCATCACTAATTCACAGGAGGCTCAGAACTGAAGTCACCTGCCCAAGGTCACACAACTTAAGTTGTGCAGTAACTTTTTTTTTTTTTTTTTTTTTTTGAGACAGAGTCTCACTCTCTTGCCTGGGGCGAGTGCCGTGGCATCAGCCTAGCTCACAGCAACCTCAAACTCCCGGGCTCCAGCAATCCTACTGTCTCAGCCTCCCGAGTAGCTGGGACTACAGGCATGTGCCACCATGCCCGGCTAATTTTTTCTGTATGTATTTTTAGCTGTCCAATGAATTTCTTTCTATTTTTGGTAGAGACGGGGTCTCGCTCTTGCTCAGGCTGGTCTCGAACTCCTGAGCTCAGGACGATCCGCCTGCCTCAGCCTCCCAGAGTGCTAGGATTACAGGCGTGAGCCACTGCGCCCGGCCTGTGTGCAGTAACTTTTAAAAATTCAGAGGGTCCCTAGGGCAGGGCATCCAGAAGGCAGTGGGTGCAGCCAGCATGGTAATCCAGGTCCAGTGGTTAATTAGTAACCAGAAGGCCCTGAAGCCAGCTCCCAGCTGGCAGGGCTGAGAGGTTGAACTTGAGCTGGTTTGGGAGACTGTGCGAATGGGTGACAGGTCGCTACTGACTGGGAAGGTTGCTCTGCACGTCAGGATTGGGTTTCAGGTCAGAGGACCATGCAGAGAGAGCGGAGGGCAGAGCTGTGCTTGAGGCTGCTCCCCAGGACCTGAGCTGGACGCAGAGCTTTCAGGTGAGAGGCTCACCTGTGAGCAGAACACCTGCCTGCTAGCCTATTGGTCTGCCAAATTGACTAACTAGTTACCTAGCTAACCTTTTTCCTAACTACCTACTTTCTTTCCTTCCTTTCTTCCTGTCTGTCTTCTGTGCCCTTTCCCTCCTTTCTTTCCTTCCCTCCCAACTAACTCTGCTTTCTCAGCTGCCTAAATTTCATCCTCCTTAACTAACTTACATCCTCACTTCCCACTAACTGCATTCCTTCCTAGCTTTCTAACTTCTTCCTGAAATTCCAGGCCTTGGGCTCTGGAGTCAGGCTGCCTGAGTTCAAATCCTAGTTATGTCGTTTATTAACTATGTGTCTTGATCATGTGACTTCCTGTCCCCATGCCTCAGTTTTCTCTTCCTCAAGACAGGGATGATGGTAGTTCCTGTCCCATGGTGTTGTAGCAACAAAGTAAATCAAGCTGGCACTTTGAACTAGGCCAGCAGGTGGAGTAAAGACAGGTGCAACAACAGAAGAGGGGTCACGGGATCAGGAGGTGGTCTGGCTTCCAGGGAAGGCAAATGAGATCAGACGAAAGGGTTAGCCCAGCAGACCAAGATGGTTGGGGGAATGTTCCAAGGAGAGAGAACTTTGTGACACCACCGCTCCCCACCCCATTCAGCAGGTCCAGGGAGATGCAAGCAGGTCCATGTAGCGATGGGACAGAGAGACACAAGTCTAGGCTGCAGCAAGTTAGGGGAGGGACAGGCTCGAGGGCTTATGGAGGGGCTTGGGTGCCCCCTTGGGAGTTCACAGGGGCCTCTATAGGTCTGACGAGTTAGGAGAAGATATCGATGCCCAGCCTCTGGCCAGAAAAATCAGAAAGTGGTGCAAGAGAGAAGAAAGCCTTAGAAACGGAGAGGTGCGCAGGTGTGGGGTCACAGTCAAGGTGACGGGGGAGGGTAGTGACGGGCCCTGGGCATGCCTAAGTTCCCACTAGGACTTTGTACTGAAGTATTAACTGCACAGGAATGTCTTGAAAAATTTTATGCAATAGTATAAAGATATTATAGAAATAAAAATAATCTAACCCAAGAACCAACTGTTGCCTGAAGGTGTGATCCTCCAGCCTTTTTTCTGTGTGTCTGTGGCTATACACACAATGTATACATGCAGGTGTGTCTTTTTTTTTCTTTTACGGAATTGGTATTCCTAGTACACCTTCCATTTTGAAACTTGCTTTTTTGCTTGACATTGTATCACGTATATGTTCCTGTTTGATTTATGTAGGTTTATATATCATTTTTTGGTTGTGTGACTTTCCATTTTGTATATGCACCAAAATTTATCAATTCATTTCTTGATTCATTAGTCAAATATGTACTGAGCACCTACTGCATTTCAGGCCCTGTGCTAGGTGCTGGTGATTCAATAGCAGCCCTCATGGAGCTGATGTTCTAGATTGAGACAAAACCAAATAGTTGTATAAAAGGCATCAGAGACTGATAAGTGCTACAAAGTAAAATATAAAGCAGAAGAAGTGTGTATGGAATGGGCAGGACCAGCATTGTAAAGTGACTACCCATCCTGGTTTGCCCAGGGCTATGCCAGTTTTAGCACTGAAACCCCCAAGTCCCAGGCAAACCGTGGTGACCTGTTACCTGTAATCAGTACAGGCCTCTCCAAGAGGGGACGTTGAGGCAGAGACCTCTGTGATGTTAGTGGAAACCAACCATGCAGATGCCTGGGGAAGAGTGTTCTAGTCAAAAGGAAGAGGAAGTGCAAGGAGTTGGAGGCCAGAGGGCACTTTTATGTGTTCAAAGGACAGTGAGAGAATGCCAGAGAGGCCGAGGGCAGTCAGGAAGGGGCTGATGGAGGCGGAGTTTGTGAGCTACCAAGACACATGATATGATTTACATTTTAAAAGACTCACCCTGGCTTTCAGTGGAGAAAGACTGAAGTGGGTAAACATAGGAGCAGGAGCTGCGTGCGGTTGCTCGTGCCCATAGTCCCAGCTACTCGGGAGGCTGAAGCAGGAGGACTGCTTGAGCCCAGGAGTTTGAGACCGGCCTGGACAGCATAGTGAGATCCTGTCTCTAAACAATTTTTTAAAAAAAAAGAGAATAGAGAAGCAGGGAGTCAGTGAACAATCTATTGCAATAATCCATGCAAGTGAGGATGGAAGCCCAGGAAGGGTGCCGCGGCAGCAACGATGGTGAGCATCAGTGGTTTCTGGATATATTTTGCATGGGATCTTGCAATGGAGCGCAGGTGGGGTGAGGGTACAAGGTTTCTAGAATGAATTCCAAGTTGCTGGCTTGAACTTGTGAGCAGGGGGCAGTGCCCCTACTGAGCCAGAAGACTGAGGGAGGAGCAGGCTAGGGCAGACTGGAAGGAATGTGAGGGAAAAACCTTTGTTTTGTTTTTTGTTTTGTTTTCTTTTTGAGACAGTCTCGCTCTGTTGCCCTGGCTACAGTGCAGTGGCATCAGCCTAGCTCACAGCAACCTCAAACTCCTGGGCTCAAGAAATCCTGCTGCCTCAGCCTCCCGAGTAGCTGGGACTACAGGCATGCGCCACCATGCCCGGCTAATTTTTTCTGTTTTTAGTAGAGATGGGGTCTCGCTCTTGCTCTTGCTGGTCTCGAACTTCTGACCTCCAGCAATCCTCCCGCCTTGGCCTCCCAGAGTGCTAGGATTACAGGTGTGAGCCCCTAAGCCAGGCCTGCAAAACCTTTGTTTCGGACATGTGAAGACTGAGATGTCACTAGAAATGTAACTGGTGAATTGTCGAGGAAGCAGCTGGATATATAGGTCCAGAGTTCGGGAGTGAATTGGAACTAGAGAGATAAATTTGGGAACTGCAGAGCATAGTTGGTTAAGCCACTAAACTGGTTGCAATCGACTAGGGGACAAATGTAGATAGAGGTCCAAGGACCAAGCCCTGGGACAGGCCCATGTTTAAGGATTTAAAAAAGGAGATGAACCCAGCACAAGAGGTGGAGAAAGCAGTCAGTGAGCTAGAAGGAAAGCCAGGAGCTTCCAAGGCCAAGTGGGTAAAATGAGTGTGCCAGATCCTTTAGAGAAGCTGAGTAAGATGAGGATGAAGAATGCATCACTGGCTTTGTCACATCAAAGTCACTGGTCCACAGTTTCATTGGAGTGTTGGGATGAAAGCCTCTGGAATGGGCTCAGAAGAGGAAAGGGAAAGGAGTGGAGATGATGAGTCCAGTCAACTCTTTTGAGAAGTTTAACCGAAAAGGGGAACAGAGGAATGGGACAGTATCTGGACACGGTGTGGGGTCAAGAGGGAGGGCTGTTACAGCCGCAGATATTCTGAAGTGCCCTGTGGTGGGACATTCAGGTGACTGTTATCACCATCATTTGCTGTTATAAATAGTGCTGCTGAATGAAGGCCCCATCAGGGTCTTGTTTTTGGAAAGAAATATCCTTGTTCTGAGTGTGTATTTTGTCAACATGACATCCTGCTGATCGTGTGTTTGTTCAACATTTCTGTTTTGTTGAAAGATAGAAGGCTCTGACATTGTTCACTGATGTGTCCTTTGGCCAGCACCTCCAGGTCCCCTGCATTTCAGAGCCTGCAAAGAACCCCTGAGGCTACTTGGCTCAATTCCCACCCTGACCAACCCCCTTGGCCCCAGCCCCATGGGTCCTCCTCCTGGAGTGGTGTAGCCACACCGAAAGTTGCAGAAGGGCAGAGGCTGCGTTAGGCCCATCAAATCCTTCATTCCCTAGAATACCTGCCCACCTCTTTGAGCTCCTGGGGAGAAGAAGGGTCCCCGTGAGTCCCTAACAACGGTTCCAGTCAGCAAGGCCTTCATGAGTCAGGGTGCCTGCTGGAACCCTGCTTCTTACACCGCAGGAGAGCTGTGGGCCAACTGGGCCTGCCCTGAGGACTGGGCCAGAGCCCTTTAGGGGCAAACAAGAAAAGGCCTGAAGGGCCAGGTGCTCAGTAGTCAAAGACCAAGGCAGCCGGACTCAGCCAGACACCAGGCTCCTGGTTCCTCTAAAACATCTGCGGGTTTTGGGCAATGGAGGGCTCTCAGCCACCATGGCCGAGGTCTGTGGGACCTAATCTACTCCCCAGATGGCCTTTACCAGGCCTGCATAGGCCTCAGGGATCATATCTTCTTACAAACAGCCCCCTACACATGCACACACACCCGCTCACCCAGAAATTTACTGATATGCACCAATATGAACACAGACACACCATGACGTACCTATATACAAACAATGTGGTTTGCGTGTAGGTACGTCACACTACGCATGCTGAGAAACACAATGGTGCACACAGTCACTGTGCACATAACACTGACATAAAAGACAAACGTGGGCCAGGCACGGTGGCTCACGCCTGTAATCCTAGCACTCTGGGAGGCCGAGGCAGGCGGATTTTTTGAGCTCAGGAGTTCAAGACCAGCCTGAGCAAGAGCGAGACCCCGTCTCTACTAAAAATAGAAAGAACTTAGCCGGACAACCAAAAATAGAAAAAATTAGCTGGGCATGGTGGCGCATGCCTGTAGTCCCAGCTACCCAGGAGGCTGAGGCAGAAGGATTGCTGGAGCCCAGGAGTTGGAGGTTGCTGTGAGCTAGGCTAAAGCCACAGCACTCTAGCCTGGGCAACAGAGCAAGACTCTGTCTCAAAAAAAAAAAAAAAAACGACAAACGTGGCCACACTGACACATACATGCAGTCTTCTATACAAACGCACACGCCAACATAAATACCTGAAATACAGAGCCACACTGACACATCAGACACACTGAAGCACATCTATGCACACCACACACACCCTGGCCTGCACAGTCACACACATTCTAGCAAGCCCCAAGGTCTCCAGTGCTCTCATGGGGCTGTTGCCCACCCCCTCCACTCCACCCCTCAGGGGAGATGACGTCCCCGGAGGGAACAGAGGTCTCCGGTCCTATCTTAAGCACTGCTGGATCCCGCATGACGTCAGCCAGCCCCCTCGCTGCTGCTGGGAGCTGCGAGCTCTGTGCTGGGGCCAGGCCGGCACCAGGCACGGACACTTCGGCCCTTGTTGGGAAAACAGAGAGAGGCTCTCTTGTCCACTGGCTGTCCTCAGCTCCAACTGCTGGTTCTCCCAGAGGCTTCTCAGGCTGTGCAGGTATGTGGGGCCAGGGAGGGCAGGGCGTGGCAGCAGGCCATCAGGGTCAGCCCTGGAGAGGGTGTGGCAGTGTGGGGGGCTGTCTGCAGGGGCTCAGGCCGATGGCATTGGCTGGAGCCAGGCTGCACGCCCTATTCGGCAGTTCTACATCTTGCTCTCTTAGGGCTCGGCGGGGCTGGGGGGGTCACTTCCCATCCCCTTCACTTTCTCGGTTCCCAAGGAAGCCATGTGGGGGTGCATCTAGGAACCCCCTTGTAAAGATGGGCAGTCTCTAGCCAGAGAGGCTGGGCTGCAGCCCAGGCCCCACAGTGGGCCACGCCTGTGGTCTTGGGATGTACAGTGCCCAGCAGTCCCTGCAAGTAACTGGGCTCTCAGGTGAGATCTCTGCTCTTGGCCTTGGCTTTCCAAGCAAGGATGAAGCTATGGGACCCCAAATACTCTGAGCCAGGATCCGGGCACCCTGGCCTCCTCCACTGGAGTTGGGGGCAGTGGGCAGGGAAGACACTGTGCTCCTGGCTGCATAGAACAGCTGGTCACACCCTCTGCTGTTTGACCTCAGATAGACCCTGGCCAGTCTTGGGTCACTCTGTGGCTCTGGCCCAAGGCCCCCAGGTCAGCTTCCATTCCTTGTGGCAAGGAGATAATAGTGAACACGGAGCCCAGCTGGGACTGTTCACAGTAATTCAGGGTTGCCAACATGCCTGTATGGAAGTCTGGGAGCCTAGCCTGCCCCTCGCATACTGTGTGGCCCTAGGAAAGTCCTTTACTAGGCCTCAGGCTCCCCACCTGTGAAGTAAAGGGAAGGGTTCAGACTTCATGCCCTGCAAGGGTCCTTCCAACCCTAGCCATGCCAGACTCCTGGAGCTGCCCCAGCTCACAGGGGTCTTGCTGCCCTGGATGTCCCCAATTCTTGAAAAGACTCAGTCTGGGAGGGGCCGTGTCCCTCCAGCCCTCCGGGTATGTTTGGTTAGAGAGGTTGGGTCCAGGAGCTGTCACTCCTTGTCCCATCCATGCAGGGGTTGCTGGCCCCTCGGGTAGGAGATGCTCAGGCTGCGGCAGGTACAGGGGTTGGGGAGGACTGAGAGGACAGTGGTGCCTGAAGTCCTCCTGGAGGGGTGACGTGAACCCACCAAAACCAGCTCTCTCATGCCTGCTGTTCCCTGTGCCCCCAGAGAGCCCACCTGATCACTGCCACAGAATGGACTCTAGCCTGGCCGGGGCCCCCAGTCCACAGGTGAGTGGCTCTTGGTCTCCCACCCGTCACCAGGGGGCTCCGCTTCCTCCCAAGGCTGAGGATCTATAGAGACACCAGCCAGCCCCATGGGCTATCCCAGACCAGGGCTGGGGGCCAACAGGGGCCACTGTGAGCACACAGGATTGGGCCTCTCGCAGGGTAAAGAAAGAAGAGACGTGAGCAAGGGCTTCAAGAAATAGATGGGCTTCTTTCTTTGAGGAACCAAGATGTTCTCTCTTACTTCTTAGGATCTAGGTTAAAGGATAATCTCATCAAATTGTTAGAAACAACTTTAAAAAGAAGAGTAACAAATATTTTATTCACATATAGACAGCTTGCACTGTGAAAAAACTGTTATATTAAAAAGAATCCGAATTTTTTGAAATCATATGGTTGGTAAAAAAAAAAAAAAAAAAAAAAGTCCATGATGTAGAAAAGCCATGGGCTTGGTGGTGAGAACACCTGGGTCCTAATCCCAGCCTGGTTTCCTGTGAGACCTTGAACAACTCCCTGGGCCTGTTTCCTCACCTGTATAATTGGCACAACAGCCAGCAGCCTCCCAAGGCTGTTGTACAAAGCAGGTAAGATGGTGGATGGGGGGTGGATGGTGGGGTGGATGGGTGGGTAGGTGGGTGGAAAGGAACAAGGAAGGAAGGAGAAAAGAAGGAAGGAAGCCTAGTAGAGTTGTTGGAGAAGGGACCAGGGCCCGGCCGGGGGCAGGGGGGAAGGGAGGGGCCCAGGGAGCAGGGTCTTGCTGATCTTAATCAACTCTTTCTTTACTGTCTTTAGCCCTCCAGGGCCAATGGGAACGTCCACCTGGGGCCTTCAGCCAATCCAAAGTGAGTTTGGGTCTCTCAGGGAACTTTCTTACCTGGCTCCCCTCACACCTGGCTCCCTAGCCTAAGAATAGAATCCAAGTTCTCTGGTCTAGTGTTCGAGACCCTCTGCCATCTGGGCCCAGGACAGTCCCCCAGCTTTACCTCCCACGAATTCCCCAGCCTTTGCCCTTGCTGAACCCGCTGCCTGCAGTGCCCCCCAAATGTCTGCTTTGTTAGCAACTCCCACCCTTCAGGCCCTTCTCAGGGTTTGGGGGCCAGACCCCTGCCTTCTCTGCAGGTTGTCTGGGTTTATCTCCACCTTGTCTGTTGTTAACTTGAATGTGAGCTCCCCTGGGGCAGCGGTGAGTCTTACAAGCCCTCTCTTGCCTGGGAGAACATGGCGTTCTTCAGGGGCAAGGGCATGTGGCTCCTGGAAGGCTCCTTGCATCTCCCAGCTCTACAGATAAAAAGAAGCCAGGGTTTGTTCTTGGGTGCCAGGTTTCCGGAGCTCGACAACGCTGATCAGAGTTTTCCTTCTTCCCCCAGTGCCAGGCCCACGGACTTCGACTTTCTCAAAGTCATTGGCAAAGGGAACTACGGGAAGGTGAATGACTTGAGGAGGGTGGGGGGTCCTGGGTCTCCCTGCTGTGCCTCCCCCAGCCCCTGCCTGCCACGCACTGGCAGACGGAAGCAGGGTCAGCAAGAGGCCCTAAACCGTCAGGAAGTCCAAAGTCACCCACGAGGCCTTGCATTTGTGCTTCTGCTCAGGTCCTACTGGCCAAGCACAAGTCCGACGGGACGTTCTATGCAGTGAAGGTGCTGCAGAAAAAATCCATCCTGAAGAAGAAAGAGGTACCAGAGCTTAGGCACAGACATTTCCTCTCCTGCTTCTCCACCCCCAGCCTAGGGTGGCTTCCAAAGATGGGTCCCACCTCTGAGGGTCCTTGAGTCTGGGCACAGAGGTGGTCGCAGTGGCAGGTGAGGGAAAGGGGATGCCCAGGAGGCTGACTCTTCTCAAAGAAGGCAGGCTAAGCTTCCTCGCCCACGGGGCCTTCAGGAAGACCTGTCCCGGCCTCTGCCTTCCCCTGGGAAATACAGGGCCCCACGGTGGACAAGCCTTCTGCCCTCTGCAGGTGCCAGGCTCGCCAGCAGTGCAGTGTGGGTCAACTGCTGTACTCTCCAAAGGCCCTCCAGGCCAAGGCCATCCTGGATTGCTTGATGCCTCTGCTGACTTGAGTCCCTGTAACACCCAGCCGCATTAATAGGACAGAGCAAGCCCAGGGAGAGGACCGACTGTGAAGTCAGGGGACTCAGGAAAGAGAGTGATTAATGTTAACAAGGACATCGTGGGGGTGGGAAGAGGAGGTCTTCCTGAGGAAGGCAGCCTTGCAGCTGGCCTTGAGGGCAGGATTCCAATAGTCTGAAAAGAGGGTGGGACGTCTAGGCAGGGGAAACAGCACAAGCAAAGGCATGAAAGTGGATCGTGCCGGGCTTCCTTTCCCTCAGAGGTTTTCCTTGGGACTCATTTATGTCGTCATCATATATGCTTTGCTTTTCACCCTGGGGGCAGGGGCTCCAGGGACTGGAGCCGCACCCACATGGAGAGGCTGGGGGTGAGGCTGACCACACTGAGCCCCGAATATTAGGCGAGTAGCCTGGGCCTGGCTCTGAGGGCAATAGGGAACCATAATGGGTGTTTGAGCAGGGGCATCAGAAAGTCCTGGGCAGGACAACTCCCCCCAGCAAGGCTGTGTGGACTGTGCCAGGAGTTGTGGGGGGCTGCGATGTGGCCCCGTCTGTGCGACTCCACAGCAGGGCCACGTCATGGCAGAGCGCAGTGTGCTTCTCAAGAACGTGCGGCACCCCTTCCTCGCGGGCCTGCGCTACTCCTTCCAGACGCCCGAGAAGCTCTACTTTGTGCTGGACTATGCCAATGGGGGAGAGGTGAGTGGGCCCGAAGGAGGCTTCCCTGGACCGGCTCTTGGCTGGGAGCTATCCAAACCACATGCCCACTGCATGAAAGTTCTGGAATGATCTCAGCTCATCCTTACAACAGACACATTTTGTAGCTGAAGAAATGGAGGCTTAGGGAGTGAATCACTTGCTCAAGGCCACCCAGCCCATACCTGGTGGAGCCAGGACGTGAATGCAGGGCTGCTGGGCTCCCATGGCGCTTTCTTGGCTCCTTCACCCAAGCTGCCCACAGACTCCCTTTGACGGACCTGGGAAAGGTCAACGCCAAGAGGCGCTCTGTGGTCAGGATGCCCAGTGCTCCCATTTTATACCACAGGCCACAGGGTGGGATTGACCAGTCACTGTGGTAAACAGAAACCAGTGGCTACCTGGTGACCCAGAAGCCCAGGTGGGACAAGCAGGGCACCCTCCTGGACTTCACTCGATCTCTCTGAGCAAGACGGCAAAGTCTAGTGGGGCTCTCTCTGTGACCCCAGATTTAGCCTGAATGACCTCATGCCTTTCAGTCTGATGCCCAGAGGGAGTTTTTGTCCTGCATCCCTAAGCAAAGTGCTTTCCATGCCTGCAAAATAGACCAAAGCTGTTGGCCCACAGGTACCTCTAACCTGGGCTCAGTTTGACAGCCATAATCATCTTACTGCCTGGATTGGAGGAAAAGCACATCTCTGAACCACCCAGGTTCAAATCTCAGCTCTGCCAATTACAAGCTACGTGACCTTGGGCAAGTCACCTAACCGTTCTGACCCCGGCCAGTTTCCTCTTACGTGAAACTGGCATGATATTTGTACCTTGAAGGTTGTTGTGAGGATTAAATGAACTAAGAGATGTAAAAGGGCCTGACTGGGAGCCTGGAACACAGTAGGTGTTTAATTGATGCTAATTAATCTCTTCTCCTGCTGACACTTTGGACACCCAGGACTGCTGTGTGGGGCGGGAGCCAGCATACTCTGTTTGGTAGGAATATATGGCAGCTCAGAGAGGGGCGATGTGGCCAGCTGCACAGGGTGGGGTCCCTGCCCTGCACTCTGGGAGCTGGAGCCCCTGGAGCTCCTCTCACACGCCTCATCCCCTCCAGCTCTTCTTCCACCTGCAGCGGGAACGCCGGTTCCTGGAGCCCCGGGCCCGCTTCTATGCTGCAGAGGTGGCCAGCGCCATTGGCTACCTGCACTCCCTCAACGTCATTTACAGGTGAGGCGTACCTGCGGCTCAGAGCCAGGCCCGGGCCCTTCTTGTTCTAACAGCCAGAGGTTGTGCAGACCCCTAAATCCTGATGGATCCCAGTGACCTTGGTCCTTTGTTTGGGGTGGAGTTGGGGGCTCCTCTTTCCTAGGGCCCGGTGCCCAGCCTCCCTGGGCTCTTCCTCTGCATCTTGGGAGCCTCCACATGTGGTCCTCCTGCTAGGACCCTGAGTCTCCAACTCTCCTCACACTAAATGGCTGAGAACCGTAGGGCTCTTTTCTCTTATTTTCTGCAGGGACTTGAAACCAGAGAACATCCTCTTGGACTGCCAGGTTGGTGTGTGTATGGACATGGCTACACGTGTGTGCTGACCATGAGTCTGTGCTCATGGGTGTATGTGCATTGTACATGCATGCATCTGGGTAGAGGATACAGTCAAGTACGTGTGTGCATGTGTGCCCATGCATGTGTACACACATGTGTACGTGCATTGTGTGCACATGAGACTGTAGATGTGTTTATGTACATGCAGACATGTGGATGCGAGGTCTGTGCGGGGCAGGCAGAGCCAGGTGGAGGCTAGTGGATTTCGTCTTAGACTGAGCTCCCTGGAAACAGACCCTGAGATGGTGAGGTGAGAGCAGAAGGTTAACTGGGGAACACTCTCGAGAGATAAGATACCTTTAAGGGGGTGAAGAAAACAGAATTGGGTAGAGGAGTAAGCTCATGTGCATCCCCGTTACAAGCGAGGCCTCATCTGATCTCCCTGGGGTGGAAAGGGCCTGAGCTGGGATGGCTCCTTAGGACTGTCCCGCACTGAAGCAAAGAGGCTGGGCCTTCGTGCCCCTACCTCGACCAGTCACTGGATGTGGATTGCTCCTGGGGAGAGGGCATGACTTTGGGTGAAGGCAGTGTCCTCGCAGCAGGGGACGGTCATGGCAGCTTCAGAAGAGCAGATCTGGGCAGAACCTGGGAGTATCCATTCACTCCACCTCCCCGCCCGGCTGCCACAAGGTGTGGTTGCTTTCTGAGTCCCCAGCCCTCTGTTAAGGGCATTGCTGTCCAGCAAGGACATCCTGGAGCTGCTGCTGTTGCAGGGGTGGATCTGAGACTATGATGAGCTGGGAGCAGACAGTGAAATGCTGTGTTCCCTGTGCTGTCCCGGGAGCCCTAGGTCTGAGTGGAGCCTCCGACCTGTGCCTGGGCATCAGATCCTACTGCTGCTGCCCTGGGGTATGGCATCTGGTCTTTAGGGTTAGGCCTGGCCATACCCTTGGATTAGACCACCCTCCTATCCCTACCCACCCCCCTCATCCTCAGGGACACGTGGTGCTGACAGATTTCGGCCTCTGCAAGGAAGGTGTCGAGCCTGAGGAGACCACGTCCACGTTCTGTGGCACCCCCGAGGTAAGAGTAAGCACCCCAGGAGAGGGCAGGTCAGAGTGGCTGGGGCCACAGATCCTGATTAGAGCCAATGGGTTACAGCTGAGGGGACTCACTGTTTTGACTCGAGTGCTTCCCCTGAGCTGGCTGTGCATGAAGCGTTGGTTTCCTCATCTGTGTAATAATAAGGACACCAGCCCTAGGGCTGCCAAGCCCCAGCCAGCTAGCTGCCAGCGAAGCTCCACAGCAATTCTGTTGTCCAACAGAAACAGAAACGCAAGCCACATACACAATTTAAAATTTTTAGGCCAGGCGCAGTGGCTCACGCCTGTAATCCTAGCACTCTGGGAGGCCGAGGCGGGTGGATCCTTTGAGCAGTCAGGAGTTCGAGACCAGCCTGAGCAAGAGTGAGACCCCTGTCTCTACTAAAAATAGAAAGAAATTAGCTGGACAACTAAAAATATAGAAAAAATTAGCTAGGCATGGTGGTACATGCCTGTAGTCGCAGCTACTCGGGAGGCTGAGGCAGAAGGATCGCTTGAACCCAGGTGTTTGAGGTTGCTGTGAGCTAGCCTGACGCCATGGCCCTCTAGCCCAGGCAACAGAGTGAGATTCTGTCTAAAAAAATAAATAAATAAAAAAAATAACAATAAAATTTTTCAGCAGCCACATTTAAAAAGTAAAAAGGCCAGGTATGGTGGCTCATGCCCATAATCCCAGCACTTTGGGAGGCCGAGGTAGGAGGATCACATGAGGTCAGAAGTTTGAGACCAGCCTGGGCAACATAGCAAGACCCTGACTCTAAAACAAATTTAAAAATTAGCTGGGCATAGTGGCACACACCCTGTAGTTCCAGCTACTCAGGAGGCTGAGGCGGGAGGATGGCTGAAGCTCAGACGTTCAAGGATGTACTCTAGCCTGGGTGACAGAGTGAGATCCCATCTCTAAAAAAATAAATAAATAAAAAGTTAAACATAACCGTTGAAATTAATTTTAGTGATATATTTTATTTAACCCAATATATCCAAAATATTCTCATTTCAACATACAATCATATAAAATTGTTGAAATATTTTATTATTTTTTTTCTAACTAAGTCTTTGAAATCTGGCATGAATTTCAATTTCACTTACAGCCCATCTCAATTTGGACCAATCACATTTTAAGTGTTGGATAGCCGTGTGTGGCTAGTGGGTGAAGTCGATGTGCAACAGAAGGGCCTGGCCTGAGAGTTAAGGTCAGGGCTTCGAGTGCAAAACACAGGTCCACCTTTTCTTTCAGAGCCTGGAGGGTTAAAATTTGCAGGTCTCAGCAGTAATTCACACATCCGTCTGTCCTGCCAAGGCCTCCCTGGAGCCCTAGAGTTAAAACCTTTCCTTGAACTCCCACCAGTCTTGGACCTTGGACCTGAAGGGGTCCCTCAGTGGCTTGGACAGACGTCAGGGTGGGGGTTGGAGGGCGGAGGCTGCAGACTGGGAAGCTCCTCCCCGCCTGGCACGGGACAGGTCTTCAGCTGCTGTTTTTCTCCGTATGCTTGAAAAGCCGCATCTTGGATCTGATGGGCTCCTCCATTTGGTTCTTAGGTAGACAACGGACCCTAGAACCACCTCGGAGCAGGAGCCAGTGTCTGTGTTTGTATATGGGGGGCTGTTTGCTGGACACAGCTGGCCCCCCATTGCCTGACAGCCCAGCTATCCCTTTCCTGGACGCTGCTAGGGGCGGGGAGCAGATGATGTGGAACCCAGGCTCGTGTAGGAGACTAGCGGCCCCAACACGTCACCTTTTTCATGACTCGGCACTGCTGTGGTGCCGGGGAGCACAGACAAGGTTGCTCCCATCGTCCGAGGGCCTGCACCTCTATTAGCACGTATCTTACAACAGCCCCCAGGAGGGATTCTGCATCCCCATTTCGTGGCTGAGGAAACCAAGGTTCTGGGAGGTTAAATGACCTGCCTGAGACCACACACCAACAAGGCTCAGGGCCGTGTGTCTCTGCCCTTCCTCAGACCCACACGGTCTCTCAGGGTGGCTTTGCCTGTGGCTGAGACCCCTCTCCCAAGGGCAGAGACACCAGGCTAAGAGGTCATCAAGTCCTTTTTGGGCAGGAATCAAAGCTCTGCCTCAGGTTCTCTCCTGGTGCAGGGCATAGACGCACAGTGTGCATCCATCTGTCAGTATGTCGCCTCCTCTTTCCTGACCCTGTCCTCTGGCACTAAGGTTTCCAGCATGAGTATGAGCCACATTTACTTACACTTTGTCCATCAGTGTCCCTGCTGCACTATGAGTGCTCCCAGGGCTTTCCCACACCCAGGACACAGAGCCCATTGG
Organism: Indri indri; assembly: GCA_004363605.1. Classification (NCBI taxonomy): domain Eukaryota; kingdom Metazoa; phylum Chordata; class Mammalia; order Primates; family Indriidae; genus Indri; species Indri indri. Next base: position 57,914 of record RJWJ010006106.1, read on the forward strand.
ATGCCTTTGTGCAATCAGAAAAAGGCACCTGCTCTGGGCAGACTAGTTAGAAAAAGCACCGCTCTAAACAAAAATGAAGTTGCCAGATAGACCTCTGAACTAAGGTTATGGCTTGGCGAGTGGATCACAGCCAGGCTTGCAGGCCCCTTTACCCCTCGGCTCTGCTTTTGTGTGGTTCACAGCATGTACAATGGTACAGGGCTGTCCTGCCTGGTCTCTTCCACATCCCCAACACATGGCAGAGGGCCGTGCACAAATGGTTGCGGAACGAACACGTGCAGAGCCACAGGGACATCACGGCAGGATCAGCCCTCCCCGATCTTCCAGCCTTGTTTACAGGCTGAACAACTTGTTTCATACAAGTGTGTTTCCTTCTTACAGTACTTGGCCCCAGAAGTGCTCCGTAAAGAGCCGTATGACCGGGCGGTGGACTGGTGGTGCTTGGGGGCAGTCCTCTATGAGATGCTACATGGCCTGGTGAGTGGCATGTAACCATCTGCAAGGGACATCTGGCTCTGGGGTGAGCTAGGGGTGGGTCTTTCCCTCATGTGGTCTACGCAGCTCTGCTCAGGGAACTGAACAAGCCATCTCTTCCTTCCAGGCTAAAAGAGATGATGCCAAAGTGCTATGAGGATTATATATATATTTTCAATAAGGTTAGTTTAGCACTTTACAGTTTACAACACACTGTCTCACCTTGGGTGCCTCAGAATAGCCTTTGGAGGTTGACACTGCTGGAAATGGAGTTATTTTTAGTTTACTGAGAGGGAAACTGAGGCCAAGAGAGGTCACGTCCCAATAAATTGTGGAACAAACCCCCGGGCCACACCGCTTTACTCTGGGTGGTTTCACCCACATAGCCTGGTGCGTGTGAAGGAGCAGGCTAGGGGGAGTTGGAGTGGGAGGAGGAGCAGCAAGAAAGAGAGGTGGACCCTGAACACGGTCGGGGCCTGGCTCTCTTCCCAGCCGTGTGCACGTAGTTGCTCTGAGCCTTGCCTTCCCACGTGAAAAATCCCAGCCTCTCTCGGAAGACGGTTATGAGACTGGGATGAAATGATGAAGGTGAGAGAGCAGACGTGGCCAAGTGTGAAGCCGCTGCACAAGCTGGATTAAGAGAGATGGGCTGGGCTCGCTCTGCATGTTCAGTGCTAGAGGGAGAGAGAGAGCGCGCGATGGGCCAGGGGATGCTCCCAGGAAGTCCACAAGCCTCACACTGGTGGGCAGAGACTTCTGGCCTTCCCAGCAACGCTCTCCACTGTGCTGGAGCCTGGAGGTCCTGTCTCTCCCGTCCGCCACATGAGCCACAGTACAAGACACAGGGCTGGCAGAATCCTCCCAGCTGCCCAGCTTGCTCCAGGTCTCCCTGAGCCTGTGCCTGCTCTCTTGTGGGTGATCCTCCAGCTGCTCTCTCTCTTTCTCTCTCTCTGTTTCTCTCTCACCAGCCGCCCTTCTACAGCCAAGACGTGTCCCAGATGTATGAGAACATTCTGCACCAGCCACTACAGATCCCTGGGGGCCGGACAGTGGCCGCTTGTGACCTCCTACAAGGCCTTCTCCACAAGGACCAGAGGCAGCGGCTGGGCTCCAAAGCAGACTTTGTAGGTGACCTGCCAGCGCAGCACTGGCCCCTTGTGTGGCTCTCAGTTTCCTGCAGAGGCAGCTCAGAAGCACCTTAACGTGTGTCCTCCTGCCCTTTAAACACCAGGCGCTACTAACTGTTTCATTTAGAAATTCACTGCTGCTGCCAGCTGACTACTTTCTTTAGTTCTCTTGGTCAGTCAATATTTATTGGGCACCTACCATGTGCGGGTTATAGAGCTTGGTGCTAGGGATTCAATAGACTGGGTCTCTGTCCTTATTAAGTGTGGGGGTGGGGTATGATAAAAACAAACATTATATACCATTATCATAAAGTGTGACAAAAGTCAGGAAGGAAATGAACAATGAGCTGAGATAGACAATGATGGGAGGGGGACAAATTCACACCAGTGTGATCAGAGAGGTCCTCTCTGAGGAGGTGACGATTAAGCTGAAACTTGAAGGATGAAGGAGCCAGTCTTGCATAGAGCTGGACAAAAGCACCCCAGACATAGGGCATAGCACATGCAAAAGTCCTGTGGCAGGAATGAGGAGTGTGGTAAGCTTTAGGGGATTTTGAGCAGGGGGAGCAGCATGACCCAATGTAAGTTTTTAGAAGATTCCTCTAGCTTCTGTGCAGAGAGTGTACTGGACTTGCTTTTTTTTTTTTTTTTTTTTTTGAGACAGAGTCTCACTGTGTTGCCCGGGCTAGAGTGAGTGCCGTGGCGTCAGCCTAGCTCACAGCAACCTCAAACTCCTGGGCTCAAGCGATCCTACTGCCTCAGCCTCCCAAGTAGCTGGGACTACAGCATGCGCCACCATGCCCAGCTAATTTTTTCTATATATTTTTTAGTTGTCCAGATAATTTCTTTCTATTTTTTGTGGTAGAGACAGGGTCTCGCTCTTGCTCAGGCTGGTCTCGAACTCCTGAGCTCAAGCAATCCGCCCGCCTCGGCCTCCCAGAGTGCTAGGATTACAGGTGTGAGCCACCGCGCCCGGCTGGACTTGCTTTTTACAAATATCTGAGCACTTCTTCCTTGTCAGATCTCAGGCTGGACACCTGGGATACAGAGATAAATAATTCATAGTCCATTCCCTTAACAAATTCATTATACTTTTAAAGTACTTAAAGTTATTTAAAGTAGTACTTTAAAAATAATCTTACATTAACACCTGTGAAAGCGAAGGGCAAAAAATCTTACACTCTTTACTCAACACAAGATAATCTGGATTTTTAAAAAGAAGGCCACAGTACTTTTTTTCCCTAGAAGTTTGTTTTCTTTTGTAGCATCACAGTGGTTCAGATGAATGGACTATGACACAGACTCCCTGGGTTCACATCCCTCCTCCACCACTGTCTAGTTGCAGGACCTTGGGCGTATTGCTTAATTTCTCTCTGTGAGCCTCAGTTTCCCCATCTATAATAATATGAAGATTAAATGAATTAACATACACAAAGCACCTAAACCAGTGCCAAGCACACGGGAAGTGCTTATTGAATGTTTGTACCAAGAGCCCTGCATGCCACGCCCTGTGAAGTGTGACATTTAGGGCATTTGCCTGCCTATCCCTGGCCAGCTTAAAGAACAGGGGCTTCCATGAAGATAGGTCCCCTCCTTCCAAGTAGAGGTTTGCCTCTTAAAAAACACGTGTGACTTTTAAAATAAATTATATACATTCACATAGACCAAAATTCAAAGGGTACAAAAGAACATCTAGGTCGGGTGTGGTGGCTCACGCCTGTAATCCTAGCACTCTGGGAGGCCAAGGCGGGAGGATTGCTCAAGTTCAGGAGTTCGAGATCAGCCTGAGCAAGAGTGAGACCCCATCTCTACTAAAAATGGAAAGAAATTAGCCGGACAACTAAAAACATATAGAAAAAATTAGCCAGGCATGGTGGCACATGCCTGTAGTCCCAGCTACTCGGGAGGCTGAAGCAAGAGGATCGCTCGAGCCCAGGAGTTTGAAGTTGCTGTGAGCTAGCCTGATGCTGTGGCACTCTAGCCCAGGCAACAGAGCAAGACACTGTCTCAAAAAAAAAAAAAAAAGAACATCTAGAAAAAGTCTCTCCAGCCACCCAGGTCCCTCAGGTCAGAGGCAACCAATGTTACCAATTTCTTGGGAATTCTGGAGATATTTTGGATCTGGCTTTTTTTTTTTTTTTTTTAAATACATTTAGGGGATACAAGTACAGTTTCGTTACATGGATGTACTGTGTAGTGGTGAAGTCTGGCCTTTATTTATTTATTTATTTTCATATTTTGTGGAGAGGAGGTCTTGCTATATTGCCCAGGCTGGTCTTGAACTCCTGGCCTCAAGTGTTCCTCCTCGCTTCGGCCTCCCAAAGTGCTGGGATTACAGGCAAGAGCCACTGCACCCAGCCCTAGCCTGGGCTTTTAGTGCAGCCATCACCCAAATAGTGTACATTGTACCCATTCCGTAATTTCTTATCCCTCAAGCCCCTCCCACCCTTCCAAGTCTCTGATATCTATTATTCTATTCTCAGATCTGGCTTTTTAATCAGCCCACTGCAGGGTTCTGGTACAGGGAGTTGGGGAATCATTTTTTGAGAAACACAGATAGAGAGAAGGTCCTGCTACAATGAGAAGAAGTTGGTGTCAACGTTGATTTTAATTCAGAAAGAAATGGTGAATCATGCCCAGGTCCAATTCCTAAATTCTGAGTCTCTGGGAATCTACAGGTTTTCTTGGGGTTTTAACTTCTCAAACCTTCCTTAGTGAGTCGATTTGGTCGATTTCTCTGGTTTGCATTCTGGAAGACTCAAGATGTACTGAGGCAGAATCGGGGGAGGGTCCCCAAGCACCCCTTGGGAGTTCCCTCCCCCTCCAGAACAGGTTCCACTGTCTTGCTCAGTGACATGCCCGTAAAGCCTAGGACGATGTAGGAGCTCAGAGAAGGTGCACAGTAAATGGTTGTGGAATAAACAGATGCTATTGGGGAGAAGGGTTTGGATTCTGGATGATGGGAGAGGCCTGGCTGTGGAATTTTCTCCCATCCCAGGAAACCAGCCAGAACTGCAAGTTACTTTCCAGTTGACACCCAGTTGCTGGTAGAGGTGGGGCTCTGGCGGATGTGGGGGTGGGGTGGAGCGCCTGTGGGGAGGGTACTTCTAACCAGCACCTTCTTCCTGCAGCTCGAGATAAAGAATCATGTATTCTTCAGCCCCATAAACTGGGACGACTTGTACCACAAGAGGCTAACTCCCCCCTTCAACCCAAATGTGGTAAGAGGTCCCTGCATTCTAGATTCTGGGTGTCCAGGACTGGTGGGAACTTGGTACATGGGCCAGCTTTCTTTATGCAGATGGGAAAATTGGGGGGGCCAAGAAGCTCATGGATTCGTGCAAGGCCATACAGTAAGTCTGAGGCATAAGTGGCTCTAGCCCCCAGAAGGCCTGGTTGCCAGCTCAGCTGTTGGGTGATGTCTGCCACCCTTGATCTTTAGCACCAGTAACCCTCACCACAGGGTCTTTCATGGTTTTTAAAGTGCTGTGTCATGTAGCACACCCAGACAGAGCCAAGCCCTACAGAGATGTTTTCTCTTTTTCTATTTTTAGACTTTTTCCTGATAACAAAAATAATATGTATTTCTTGTAGAAAGTGTGTAAAGCAGAGAAGTTTAAAGCAATATCAGGAAAATGCTTATTATCTTACTACCCAAGAGAAACCACTGGCATATTTCCTTCCAGTCTTTTTTCTATGTGTGTCTTTTTTTTTTCACATACTTGGTCATACTTTATAATATCTACCTCTATATGTGTGTGTGTGTGTGTGTGTGTGTGTGTGTGTGTGTGTCTTCTCCCCCTCATTTTAATATTATTTATTTATTTATTTATTTGAATGACTGGGTCTTACTCTGTCACCCAGGCTGGAGTGCAGTGGCACGATCATAGCTCACTGCAGCCTTGAACTCATGGGCTCAAGTGAGCCTCCCGCCTCAGCCTCCCAAGTAGCTGGGACTATAGGTATGCACTCCCGTGTCTGGCTTCCCTGTTTTTTTTAGCTAAAAACTGTTATCATTTTCATATGTTATATAAAACTTTATAAATACAATTTTTAATGGCTGTATAATATTTCAATCTTATGTTGGTAACATAATTTACTCAACCATGTTCCTCATTGTGAACTTTGGGTTGTTACCATTTTTTTCTACCATAATGTGCTGATGAACATCTTTAAGTATATATCTTTGCCCAGAGTTCTGGTCATTTCCTTAAGATGGATTCCAGATGGGGAATTGCCAGGTCAGAGAATGCGAATGTTTTTAGGTTCTCGAGTCCTACTGCCTGTGCCCTGTGCAGAAGGGAAAACAATCTGTTTTCTACCAGTGGCGCCTGCTGGAGAGCTCCCATCTTACTCGCCCTTTGCAGCGTCATGTGTTGTTGTTATTGTTTTTTGTTTTGCAAATTTGGTAAGGGAAGAATGGCATCTCATTGTTTTCATTTATATTTCTTTGATTTATGGTGAAGGTGGTTAGTTTTTTTTTTTTTTTTTTTTTTTTGAGACAGAGTCTCACTCTCTTGCCTGGGGCGAGTGCCGTGGCGTCCGCCTAGCTCACAGCAACCTCAAACTCCTGGGCTCGAGCAATCCTACTGTCTCAGCCTCCCGAGTAGCTGGGACTACAGGCATGCGCCACCATACCCGGCTAATTTTTTCTATATATATTTTTAGCTGTCCAATTCATTTCTTTCTGTTTTTGGTAGAGACGGGGTCTCGCTCTTGCTCAGGCTGGTCTCGAACTCCTGA
>RJWJ010006107.1:0-16206 GCA_004363605.1 Indri indri
CTACAGGCATGCGCCGCCATGCCCGGCTAATTTTTTCTATATATATTTTTAACTGTCCAATTAATCTCTTTCTATTTTTGGTAGAGACGGGGTCTCGCTCTTGCTCAGGCTGGTCTCGAACTCCTGAGCTCAGAACTATCCGCCCACCTCGGCCTCCCAGAGTGCTAGGATTACAGGCGTGAGCCACCGCGCCCGGCCCTTTAATAAGTCTTAAAAGTCAAAATTACTCCCTGATCCATGGGCTACAGAATGGATGTTGTGCTAGCAGGCATGAAAACAGCATTAATCTTGTACATCTCCATCAGAGCTCATGGGTGACCAGGTGCACTGTCAATGAGCAGCAATATTTTGAAAGGAATCTTTATTCCTGAGCAGAAGGCCTCAAGAGCGGGCTTAAAATACTCAGCCAACCATGCTGTAAACAGATTTGCTCTAGTGTTCCATTGGTAGAGCACAGGTAGAGGAGATTTGGCATCATTCAGCCCTGGGATTTTCCAAATAATGAATGAGCATTGGCATCAATTTAAAGTCACCAGCTGCCTTGGCCCCTATCAGCTTGTCCTCTGAAGCTTTGAAGCCAGGCATTGACTTCTCCTTTCTAGCTGTGAAAGTCCCAGGTGGCATCTTCTCCCAATAGAAGGCCATTTCATCTACATTGGAAATCTGTTGTTTAGTGTAACCATCTTCATCAGTGATTTTAGCTAGATCTTCTGGATACCTTGATGCAGCTTCTCCATCAGCACTTGCTGCTTCACCTTGTACTTCTGCTAGTTTCAGACTTTTTTTCTGCAGCTTTTTCACCTCTCTCAGCTTCATAGAACTGAAGAGTTAGAGCCTTGCTCTGGATTAGGCTTTGGCTTAAGGGAAAGTTGTGGCTGGTTTGATCTTCTATCCAGACCACTAAGACTTTCTCCCTGTCTACAGTGTTTCACTTTCTTATCATTTGTGTGTTCACTGGTGTAGCTTTTTTAATTTCCTTCAAGAACTTTTCCTTTGCATTCACAACTTGACTGTTTGGTGCAAGAGGCATAGCTTTCAGCCTGTCTCAGCTTTCAACATGGCTTCCTTGCAAAGCTTCATCATTTCTAGCTTTTTATTTAAAGTAAGAGATGTGCAACTCTTCCTTTCACTTGAACATTTAGAGGCCATTGTAAGTTTATTAATTGGCCTAATTTCAATATTATTGTGTCTCAGGGAACAGGGAGGCCTGAGGAGAGAGAGAGAGAGAGACAGGGGAATGACCAGCCAGTGGAGTAGAACACACACAACATTTATAGATTAAGTTTGCTGTCTTATATGGGCATGGTTCATGGTGCCTCAAAACAATTACAATAGCTATGTCATTGATCGTAGATCACCATAACAGATATAATAATAATTTAAAAGTTTGCAATATTGCAAGAGTTACCAAAATGTGACACAGAGACACTAAGTGAGCACATGCTGTTGGAAAAATGGCACTGATGGACTTACTTGATGTATGGTTGCCACAAATTTTCAATTTGTAAAAAAACACAATATCTGTAAAGCACAATAAAGTGCAATAAAACAAGGTATGTCTGTATAATATTTTCAAGTTCCATCCATGTTGCAGCATGTATCAGTACTTTTTTTATTGTCAAATAGTTGTTCCTTGTATGGATATATACCTCATTTCATTTATTTGTTCATCAATTAATGGACATTGGGTTGTTTCCACTTTTTGGCTATCAAGAATAATGCTGCTATGAGCATTCATGTACAAGTTTCTGTGTGGACATATTTTGATTTTTCCTAGGTGTATACCTAGGAGTGGAATTGCTGGATCATGTTGCGATCTATATTTATCATTTCGAGGAGCTGCCAGATAGTTTTCCAAAGTGGCTGGCATCATTTTACATTCCTACCAGCAGTGGATGAGGGTTCCAATTTTTCCACATCCTCAACAATGTTTGTTTAGCCATAGTGGGTGTAAGTGGCATCTTATTTTGGTTTTGATTTCCACTGAGAAACTTTTTAAGACTTAATAGATTAGCAAAAATGAAATAGGTTGACAAAATCCTATCTTGGCAAGACTTTGAGGAAACAAACTTATTGAGGATGCAGGTGGGTACACATTTTGTGGACGACGGTTCAGTATATTATAACATGAAATGTACTTAACCTCTGACCAGATATCCCATTCTAGGTATTTGACCTAAGGAGAAAACCATATGTTGGGAAAGATATGTCTTCATTATACCACTCTGTATAATCTCGTAATATAAAAAACTTAGAAACTAACTTAAATGTCTATCAAGAGGAAACTGGTTAAATGAATTCTAGGCAATCATTACAAATAATGATGCAGGTAGAGTATATTTTTATTGTCGTTTGAACCTGTCTGTCATATATTGAGTGAGGCAAAATCAGATTATTGAATATCTGCATGTAAAGATCCCCTTTGCGTAAAATATCTTTATGCCTAGAAAGATTTTGTGGAATGAGGTCTAAAATATTAACAGTGATTATATGCTAGTGGTGGAATTTTAGGTGATTTTTTTTTTTTTACTTTGTTCTTTGTCTTTTTTTGTATTTAATTTTGTTAAAAATCAGCCGTCGGCCTTTATAATTTTTTGGGAAAATTATAAAACTATTTCAAAAGATTATGCACTTCAGAAGTTACATTTTTGTACTTAATCAAGGCTTAAATTTTAGTTAAACACTCTTTCCCTATCATTATTTTTTTAAAACCTCAAAACCATCTACTAAAGACATAAAAAAATTCGTTATTGTGGTGATTATATCCACTTGGTGTGGAATACTGATTTAGGCTCTTCTTTCAGAGAATTTCATTATGTACTTTGGTCTTCATGGTGTTCTTTTTATATGGAGATATGCCAGGTATGTGGACTTTAGGGTCATGCTAAAGCTCAGGTCAAAATGGTTCTCCATCTCTTCTGCTTGTTGGGATAATTATTCTGAGTTCGCATTTTCTCTCTTTTACTCTTCTACCCTCTTTTGCAAGAGAATAACATTAATAACAATTTTCTTTTTCTTTGAGTTTGTTATGAGTTAGGAACTATTCTGAACACACTGCGTATGGTTGATTCATTTAATCCCCATGACAATCCTATAAGGTTGATACTACAGTTAGTGATATTTTAAAGATTTGGAGCCTGAGACACAGAGAGGTTAAGTAACCTGTCCAAGGTCACTCGGCTAGGGAATGGCAGAGCTGGGACTAGCGCCCAATGAGTTTGGTTCCAGAGTACCTATGATCTTAACTTCTGTACTCCACTGCCTCTCTGACTTTCCTCCTAAATATGACTCCAGACACTTCTTGCTGACTTTCCTTCTTTCTACCAGAAATGCCAGAGAGGCTGAGGTGTAGTGTATACCTGCAGCAAATGCCTCTATGGAGTCACCTCTTTGCTGTTCATATCTTTACCCACCGAATCTCTTAGGATTCTACTTAACATTTCTTTAACATCCTTTTCTCTGAAATGTTCGGATTTCTTACTACTTGAAGTTGGAGATTCATCTGGGGGGAAAAAATTAAGCCTTCTTTAGATGTTTCAGCTTTGCATCAAGACCCATCAGGAGAGTGCTTGATGTTGAGTCAGAACATTTGCTGCTCTTCGCCAGGACTGTATGGCATTCTCAGCTTCAGGCAATGCAGGATGCTGGGTGCCCTGCCTGATCTTTAAGTCTGATCCTTGGGGAAAACATAATTTTTATAATGTTATAGTTTATTCTAATTATAAGAATGATACACAGCTGGGCACGGTGGCTCAAGCCCGTAATCCCAATACTTTGGGAGGCTGAGGTGGCAAGATCGTTTGAGACCAGGAGTTTGAGACCAGCCTGGGCAACATAGTAAGACCCCATCTCTACAAAAAAATGTTTTTTAATTAGCCGGGCATGGTGGAGTGCATCTGTAGTCCCAGCTAATGGCAGGGGTGGGGGATGGGGAAGACTGAGGCAGGACGATCACTTGAGTCCAGGAGTTGGAGGTTGCAGTGAGCTATGATCACACTACTACACTCCAGCCTGGGCAACAGAGTGAGACCCTGTCTGTAAAAGATAAAAATTAAAAAAAGGGTAATACATACTCATTGTAAAAATTTTGGAAAATACAAAAAAGATAAAGAAAAAATTAAAAGCACTTGTAGTCCTACCATCTTGTGCTAACCACTAGAAAATATTATTTCCAAGCATGTTTATCTTCTCTTTAAGGAATTCATATCCATTCATGAAGACTAAATCTTCTAAATAAATGATTTACAGATGATAATTTTAGAAAGTGTCCATCCATGCAAATTAATGGGTAGGATTATTGTTAAATTTAAAGATGTGCTGAAGTTGGTGAAATTAAAATTTCTTAATTTTATATTCCAGCTTGATTTTTTAATTGAAGAAAGGAAGTAATTATGCATATTTTAAAACGTTAGTATAAAATTAAGCAAAAAGGTATAATGACCTCAGTGGTTTCATTTGCTCTTATAAGTAATTTTTCTGTTTATTTTTACCTAACATGAGCAGCATATATAATAGGTCTTCAACTGATGCTTATTAATTTTATGGGAACAAGATTAAGATCTACCTGAAATACCATCAATATTTAACTTTTGATATGTGCAATTTCAATTGTTATTGTTTTTGCTATCTTGTTGTGATTGAAACTTAATAAAATTTATTTAGTGGCCGGGCGCGGTGGCTCACGCCTGTAATCCTAGCACTCTGGGAGGCTGAGGTGGGCGGATCGTTCTGAGCTCAGGAGTTCGAGACCACCCTGAGCAAGAGCGAGACCCCGTCTCTACCAAAAAAATAGAAAGAAATTAATTGGACAGCTAAAAATACATATAGAAAAAAATTAGCCGGGCATGGTGGCACATGCCTGTAGTCCCAGCTACTCGGGAGGCTGAGACAGTAGGATTGCTTGAGCCCAGGAGTTTGAGGTTGCTGTGAGCTAGGCTGACGCCATGGCACTCGCCCCAGGCAAGAGAGTGAGACTGTCTCAAAAAAAAAAAAAAAAATTTATTTAGGGTATTTTACTGTTATCCTGGGGAAAAGGGTTATAAACATCACCATTATAAAAATGACAACAGCAGCAACAACAAAAACTCATGTGGTATGACATATTACAAGTAATAACTATGTTAAGTTTGATTCAAGTTGAAATAGCTTGTACTGAACATTATTTTTAAAAGATGTTTCTTAAGAGAATAACTCCTATAATCATAAAGTCTACCCTCTTGTGTTTTCTAGGCATCTGGCCATCTGAAGAGGTTTTGGCTTACTACTGCCTCAAGCACAGTAATATGTTCAGGTACAGAGTTGCACCTAAAAGATATTTTTATCCCATTATGGATATTGAATCTACATATTAAAAATTGCCATGTTTACATTCTCCAAATTAAATTGAAAGAAAGAAAGAAAGAAAGAAAGAAAGAAAGAAAGAAAGAAAGAAAGAAAGAAAGAAAGAAAAGGAAAGGAAAACAGAAAGAAAGAGAAAAAAGTTCATAGTGAACACATGTTGCTTCTGAAAAGAAATCTGAATTGCCTTTGGGTTCTAATATTGCACAGCAAGCTTTTTGCTATATGTCAAAGGCTTTTGATTTCCACTCAAGGCATTTTATTTCACTTTGATTTTGGGGAAACAAAAGTGAAGCTCCAATCAATCCTTACTGATTGTGAAGGTTAAAAAAAAACCAATAAAGACATTCTTTCAACTTCTGCTAGGGAAGTCACTACAGAATATTTGATAAATAAATACCTCACAGCTATTATTTAAAGATGTCATCCCAACCCTGGTTTTAAAGGTATTTTTATATACTTGACAATATGTATTTGTGAAATAGAAATTACTATTGCAGATTCATGCTATGGAAATAAATGTTTTCAACTGTTAGTGTGTATTATAGATCAAACCCATGGGTGAGATTTAAGAAAAAGAAAAATACTGATTTTATTTGCAAATTCTACAAATGTTTGGTAGACCCAGAAAAAAATAGGCTTTTCATTTTAATTCTCATTTTATAAAGGTCATCCAATATGTACTTCCTGAACAGCACATTATGATTCCAGACAAGCCATTAGTGATCATGGTGTGTGTTTTAACGATATGTACTTACAAGATTGCGTCAATGATATGTATTTTTTGAAGCTCTAGGGTCCATATTTACCAACGAGTCTATAATTGCTTTGAACAACTAAACGCTCATTAAGTGTATTTCAAAATATGGATGTCTTTGCTTGGCTGCTTCTCCTCTCCTAGCCCCTCTTCCCACCTCTCCTTCCTGTTTAATTTTGCTTTTTTTCTCCTCTTGAGGTAATAAACTTCCCGAACTGGGAAGAAGAAACAATCTTAAGACCTAAGCATATAAAATAAGTACAGGGCAATTTTGATTTTGAGCCGCAGAGCTGCCCTGGAAGTCTGGCATTTGCTCATCTCGCTGTGCTTAAGCTTGACCGGAGCTCCAATCAGCGAGCCGTGGGCCAGGGTGACAGTGTCACACTTGAGGGCTGATATTTAGGCACAAAGGGGAAGGTAAGTGCAGAGTGCCACGCTAGACTGTCAGCTTTAACTCTGAGCTGCTTTACTTTTGAGCAGTAAAGTCAGAGCCCAGTCATTACTTTAGCCCCGGTTTGCTGGCTTACCCGTATTATATTCCTGCATTGTTTACTCACTGTGTTGTGTTGGGGTCATTTGTGATTTAAGTGTTAATTGCTAAATGCTCTTTGTGTAATCGTTCTTTATGGGGGCAGTTCAGCTTTCCAAAATGTTTCCGTTTGTTTTAGAATTTTAAAAAAAAATTCAGGATTGCATTTATTTGTGTGTGTGTATGTGTTGTGTGTGTGCGACCATAATATAGGTATATACACACTCATATATATTCTTCATTTACTTGTCTAACTGTTTTTGAAGGAATGAATGTGGATTAACAGTGTTATCCTTTCCTAACAATTATCTTTCGCTACTCTAGCTAGTTTAGTTCTAAAAGACAGCGCCATTGACAAGGGAAAAAAAGGGAACCTTCTCAGATTTTTCAGCTCAGCGGTGGTAATGTTGCAGTGAACACTAATGAGGGAACCCCCACTGATTTGCCTGCTTTGTGACTTTTCTATTTCATAATTATTTTTAAAACGCAAAACGACATGAGGTAGCCTAGTCGTGTCTCTACAACTTCCTGGTAGCGCCGTTCTTACTGCAGATGGCAATTTGTTCTTGTAACATATATATCTCGCTGACCATTTTCATCTAATTTGTATGGGTTCTACCATTTCTTTTCTCTCTTTCAGGGACCTTGCTGTGTGTGAGCTAGGGGGTGGCATGACATGCTTGGCTGGGCTCATGGTAGGTCTTTTCTCAATTCCAATCCCATTCAGGGGGAGGAACAAAAGGAAAAATGTTCCAGGGCCTCCAACTGCTGGGTCAGAGAACCGTCAACAGCATCAGCTGCGGTCAAGCTGCTGGGTCTTGAGAGACCTTCTAGATTGACTTACTTTCGGATCATATTGATTTTATGGTTGCCTCGATGAGCAGAAACATTTTACCTCAGTGTAGTCAATATCGCTTGTTGTGACATTCCAGGCCTCGCACAGTCTTTCTTTGCCATAGTGAAAGCATTTTTTTTTTTTCAGATTATAGTCCCATTTGCTAAGATACAGGAATAGCCCGGCGAATCACAGTTGGAGCACCATGATATAGCTGCTAATGTTTTGCCTGCATTATTACACCAACAAACATGATCCAGAGCGCTCAGTAATTAGATTCTTTTGAATTAGATTGGCCATTCAGGAACGTCGTTCCCCATTCTCCGGGTTCTGAGTCATGTATTCAGGAGATATTATGTAGCAGCACAGTGCATTAGACAAGTTTTTATGTCTCTACAAATAAAAGCATATTGTTACACTGATTGGCATTTGACAAACCTGTCGCTCTTATACAATGTGTCGAGGTTACAGCCCAATGTGCGAGCATGTCAAAGCTCACAAAAAAATTACCCTCACAAAGCCATCTGCCTGCAATGCAAAGTTATATGAAGGGCATCAGGCAGTCAGACAGAAGCAAGCTGAAAGGCAGAGTGACAGCCTTGTATGATGGCTCTACTAGATAAACAGAAGCCCACAAATGAAAGCCTCTCAGAATACCATCATCCGCTGTCACAATGCAATTACCGAACAGAATGATAGCAAGATAGAGGCTCCCGCAAATGGAATGATAAAAGTATTGACTGATTTGATTGAATGATTAAAATAATGCAGACATAAAATGAAAAAAGATTGAAGATTGTTACAGAGAAATAGGTGAGGAAGCATGATACTGAAGGCTTGTCACTCCTGTCTTCACTTCCACACAGACAAGCATATTTGCTCATTGTTTGCTGTGCTCCCTTTTTTTTTCAGGTTGCTATTTCTGCAGATGTCAAAGAAGTTCTGTTAACTGATGGGAATGAAAAGGCCATCAGAAGTATCCTTATTCTGATAGAAAACGGGTTTGTTGTGCTCATTCCTTTTTCCCGGCTGAGTAACAATTGGTATAAAGACAGCCAGCATGGGGCATTAAAAGAGAGTTTCCCCCCCACGTACACACGATAAGTAATTAAGAAAAAGTAGAAATATATGAATTCATTGCATTCTACCACATGTTTTTCTTTCCTTTCGATAGATTTTTATAAACACTTCTCATTCAAAGAGCCTGTGTTTTGTGGACCTCTCAAGGCAAGAAGAAAATTTGTTTCATAATAATTTTCAAGCATTCTTGCTCTTTTATTTCCATGGAAATTTGACAGTATAAAATAAATTATTTAGTATTTATTGGATTGGATATTGCTTGTAAATATTAACTTCCAGCTTCATGTTTATTTCCTTTTATGTATTTGATACTGTATGTACTGTGTGATATTGTACCTACTCTGATTGCCGAGGAGTTACCTATGTCCCCCACTGGACACAGCTATCAGTTCTTCCTTTTATTTAGGATTACAAAAGCTGTCTCTTTTTTCTGCTATGCTATTACAGTTCAAACTCCATTATATTAGATTATGCTTTACTAATATGTACACAGAGTTCATGAAAATTGAACTGTACTTTAAGAAAGCAAGCATAATTTGTGGCTACTTTAGCAGTTGAGCTGATTTGTTCAGGGGCAGTTAACAGCTGTTAAGAACTGAGAGGAAAAGTAGAAGATATGTTTGCTTTGAATTTTTTTGGTGTGCCTTACATCGACATTATGAGGGAGACAGTCTACTTATTTGAATTTTAAGCCCCTAAAATGCCAAAGCAGTTTTGATTTTTGTGGCGTCTTACATAAAACCTATTTTCACTTTTCTTTTTCTCTGTCTGCTATGTAATTTTTTTGAAAATAAAATTTGCTGCAGCTCCATCAGGCTGCTTGCACAGGAGAAAGGAGGTACCAGACACACAGTAGCTAATATTGTTCAGCGGCACTTGTGTGCTCTACAGAGCCCCACCCAGCTAATTGCCTGACAGACTTAAAAAAAAAAAAGAAAAATTCAGGAAGGAAAAACAGCCAATCACAATCTTGGCCTTTCACACAAGGGAAAGAGATCACAAAAGGTGCTTCCTTTTTTAAAATGCAGGATTTTAATCATGATCTTGAGACTGTCGCAAGTTTTTCAAAATATTCCTGAAGATGAGCTGATGTTGTTTCATTCAGTCTGCTTTATTCTGAGTTATTCCGGGCATATATCATTTCACAGCGCTCCTCCTCTTTATGTCAGGGAACACAGACAGCAAGAAGCAGCTCAGGTATGCTAGCTCAGCCCCAGGGAATGTTTTTTGTGGGGGGAACAGGACCAGGATTATTGAACAAGAGGAGGTTATGTTAGCCACAGAAACTTTCAGGTTGGGCCTAGTAACCTGAGGTTTCTCTCAAGTCAGCAGGTGTCTCATTTAATAGCATCAGAAACCAATTAGAACTTTTATCAAACTAGGGGAAACATCTGTAGTCATATGTAAATTTAATCGTACTAAATTTATTATCGGGCTAAACTACAGAGCTTCCAAAGAAGGGAGGCGATCCTAATGTCATTAATTAATGCACCTTTGCTTTAAACAGCAAAGATGCCATGCCAGCTCTTGAAATCAGAGAGGAAATCTCAGATTCTGTATTTATTCTGCCGGCCTTTCAAAGAAATGATTGGTACAGCCCCCTCCCAAGAAAATGGATTTTTAACATTTGGTCCTCAGAAGCTCAGCCCTGAGAGTGCTTTATTGTGCTAGGTTTTACAATGGGTTTAATATAGCGGGGTGCCAAAGGGCAGGAGGGGAAGAACTTTACAATGTAGATAAAGTAGGTCCTTTCAGAATGCAGACCAAAACTGGTAGTGTGTTTTATTTCATCTCTTAGGACTTTCCTGATGGAGTTCAGTTTTTATCATGCAGTCGTTCTATGTTTGTGTGCCTTTTTCTGTTGTAACTAGATCTAATTTTTTTTTAATTAAGAGAAAAAAGCATGCTTAAAGCCTTAAAATTGGCAATGTGTTTTTCCTGCTTTTAATACTAATGTTATTCTTGATTTGCTAACAGAGCTTACAATTGGCATTCGTTGTAATCTGTTTTACTGACTGAGGTTAATATGAATGAATTTTTTTGTTTGTTTGTGTGCCCACTTTCTGTAAGAATAAGTAATTCATTGAATCACACGCTATTGATGCATATAGATCGAAACAAACTCATTTAAAAATTACTGTTTACAGCTTTCCTTTAAAATTTTAGGAAGCCTAAATTATATAGCAGTTGTAGGATATTAATCAAAAATTACTTTCTAAAAAGTAAAAGTGGATGTCAACAAAAAAAGGGAGAGAAACATTGCCAGAAGCCAGAAAATCTCTAAGCAAAGCTGCTAATTATTCTTAATGGGCAAGATGAGCACATTAAGAAACAAATGAATACATCAGCGAAGTGTAATTGAAAATCGACCTGGCAATGGCACATCGCATCTGAGTATTGGCCTGTATATTATTCTCATCATTTTAAAAATTATTTTTGTTGCTCTTGGCTTCTGAATTTAATCAATCCAACTAAGTCTTCTTAGTCTCTTAAGCTTCTATGCTTCTGATTTTTACCTTTTTAAAAGAAATGGCATTTTCTGATATTTCCTTTTAATTTTAATTTCTTTTTTTTAATATGTGAGGCAATGAATGGATTAGTTCTGAATCTTTATATCACAGAAGCATGTAAACCAGTTGTGAGGTTATTTATTATCTCCCTAAAATGTATCGGATGGATTGCTTATGTCTTCTCAAACTCTCTACTTTGACTCTGAAAAGCTAGATGTTGATCTAAGATTTATTAAACAGAGATGTCTGTAAAGAGATTAAGACTTGAGGTAGAAATGAATTTTGTAAGTCCTGAATATTTTCTCAGACTTATGGGTAGTTTCCCCTAAGGTTTTCCTTGGTCCTTAAACTGCATTTCTGGGTGCAACCCAGAGCCTGCTTCCTGAGAGCCACATCGCCCTAGAAATGACATTTTGTCTGTACCCCAAGAGACAAAAGATAAATTAGAAATAGGGTCATTTGATGTATTCAGTTCTCAAATTTATTCTAAAATAGTATGAAATATGATCCTTTTTCTTTGGCACTGCCCTTTTAGTGCAGTAAAGAAAGAAATCTGCAACCGCCCACATATATAATGATAATTACTCAATAAGGTTTGTAGCTGGTGATGACAATGACATAAGAATAAGGGAGAGAAGTAGTATACTGAGTTATTATTGATGCTAAGCCTCTTCCAATTATATTGAATAAAATTAGAACTCCTAAAGGTGAACAACCCTCTCTGGCTACAATCACTAATTTACCCAGCACAAGCACCCTGCCTTGACTCATCCTTAGTAGACATCTAGCATGTTCTCTGCAGAAGATTCCAATGCCTGGTGACCCATTTCTCTGTGCCCTTGACCCTAGCATCTCATCCCCACAGTATGCATGGTCTGGATCATGATCTTGAGCTTAGGATTCTCCCCAAATTGGTAAATCTCCTGTGCTTTTCAAAAGAGCTATCTCTGGCTTGACATTACTTTTATTTAACAGAGTCCCTGACTTGAGTAATTAATAAATGAAGCTCCATGTAGACCCTGCAGCCTGTGCTGTGGATGGCTGACAGCTTGGGAATCCAGGCCCTCTTCCTGCGTCCAGGCCCCTTCCTCCAATGTCTATGCCGACTGTGCTTCCATCTGCTAAAGGAGTCATAAGGGAACTCTGTGTGCCTTATATTGGGTAGGAGCTCAAGAAATATCTTTTAAAATTAAGTTAAAACCAATTAAACCAGTATCGATGGTGTGCGATTCCAGATGCTAAAGATACAGCAGTGAACAAGACAGACCTTGTCTCTGTCCTTGTGGGACACAGATTTTGCCTTGGCTAGAACACATTTATACATGTGAAAGACACTAAAAACTATAGGGCAGAAGTTCTTTGATTCCTTCTACTTATTTAAATTCTACAATATAAATTAGTTCTGAGCAGCCTGGAAAGAAAGTTTAACTGCCAGACCTCATTTTAGTTACTATCACCAGCCTCTCTTCGTCCCACCAAAGTTTTGCCTGAATGATTTAAAAAGGTAATGAATTGACATGAATTAGGCACCTACTATGTGTCAGGTCCATCATTTGTGATAGCGCATTGGGCCTGTACAATAAGTATCATAATTCCTGTTTTAGAAAAACAGGAGCTCAGAGAGGTTGATTCACCCAAGGACGCACAGCCACCAAGTATCGGAACCAACACTAGAAGCCAGGTTCATCCGACTTCAAAGCTTATGTTTTTTCCTATTAAACCATTCTGTTTCACCAAAAGCTAAAATGATTTGGTGAATGTCATCTTGCATTTCCTCAGCACCCCCAGGAATAAAAGTTCTCTCATCCATAAACGTAAGAGTTGGCATTGCTAATAGAGAGTTCGTACTACCTCTATGTCATCCTCTCAATTCATTTGAGTAATAAGCGCATGTGAGAATATTTTGCAGCCTTAAATTAGTAAACATTGTCACATCAAGCATTTTTTTAAAAACCTTTAGAGATCAAAATGAATAAGATTTATATTATAATCTCGTAGTTTCCTACCCTCATTTTTGTTGCTGCAATGAAAATAAAGACAATGTAAACCAAGAAAGTAGTGTTTTGTGAATCATACTGTTATTACTTTTTAAATATTTTCTTGCATAAAGAACAATGCCAACTCTCAAAATGTATATGCAGCTATTGATAAATGATCACTAATTGCAGGAGGAGGCTAATTTTTAAACAGTGTATTATATACATATATAATTTGTTTAAATGATTATTATATAAAAATATATTTTTTAAGAATAAAAATCAACTGAAACAAAATTGAAATGGAACCCCACTCCTGAACTGTGCTTTATTTGAGAAGAAAATCTAGAGATTGAATTCTGGTTTCCTTTTAGCCACAAACATGTGTCTGGTAGCTCTGGAAGTCCAGTTGCCCAGATTGGAGATGAGTGTTCTGTATTCATTTAATCAGAAATCATATTAAGGCTTTCCTTGCACCCAGCCCCTCCCACAGAAGTCATCCAGGAGGTGGGTGCAGTTCAGAGAATACAATTTGGTCTTCCATGTTGAACACTATCCTGGACATATTGACTCAATTTGATTGGATTTCCTTTATTACCCTGAGGTGACACAGAAGTATGATAAAATCTATTATTAGACACAGTGCCATCCAGAAGAACCATCAAAATCTGACCTAAAGTAACGGGTGGGGAGCAGGATATCAGAATTTATCTCTTAAGGTAACATTTATTAATACTATTGCCATTTTTTTCTCTTTGTACTTGTTTTAATATTAAAAAAACCCTCCTAAACCACAAAGTATATTTCCTGCCCAGTTCTAAAAATAAAGCAGCCTAAATACTGCTGTGAATTTTTTTTTTATTAAAAAACATTGCTTCTGGAATATAAATACATATGCTTGCTTCAGCCTGACCACCTGGAGTCACTGGTTTATAAATTGTATAAAGTATATAGTGTTAAGATGTTTACTAAAAATTATTAATAGGCTTTCTGAGTTATATAATTTAACTTCCTTGTGACTATTTTATAAAAAGTATTACCTCCACTAACAAAATAATATGTTTTGCTTGATAGATTAGTCATGTACTCACACGACGCTACAGGTGTACCCGGCACATTATGGCATGCGGTTGGATGCCATGGAAACTCTGAGTAGGGTGTGGCCAGAGTGTGGGGGAACTTAATCAAAAACAGTTGTCAGTTGACTCTTTACTAATTTTGTTCTTCTCAGAATAAAGATGTCAGCTGTCCTGTTCTGCAAGACATTTCATTTAGAAGACTTTCCTGAAATACTTTCTTCCTGAAATAGACAGAACTGTAGGCCGATGTGTCATTTTAGTTAATCAAAACAAGTAGGCAAATTAGTCTCTTTTATTTTTTTAATGAATGTAATTTAACGGTATTTAATTTGCATACAGGAAAGTTCACCCAGGAAAAAAAAAAAAGTCTGCATTATAGCACTTTTGTAAACCTCAACAAAGCCCTTCATTAGGAGACCTAATTGATTTTCCTACCCACTCCTGGGGGGAAGAAAGCTATCACAGTACCTGCTTATTCACTCAGGGAAGAAATGGGTGTGCCAGGCGGTTCAAGCAGAGATTTGGGTTAAAAAGTCCTGTGGCTCTGTTCTTGCAGGGAGATCTTGGCCAAGGCTTGCTTTGAGCACTCGGGAAATCTGTGTTTCTGAGCAATAGGAGAGTATCGCTTGTCTGCTTGGTGTCCTCCCCATGGGCCCAATTTAGTTCAGCTTGCAGCCTTCACTGGAATTATTTTATTTCTTGTTTATTTAAACCTGCCTTATTCCAAAAGAGGGATTTTGAGGCTTCTTACGATGACACTAGAATATACCATATAAAATAAATGAGAAAGTGAGGGTGATTGGAAATTAGAAGGCCAGGAAAATATGATGAAGCCATGAATGGACTTCAGTACAAAAAATATATGCCATAGGAGCTCCTGTGGTTGTTAGAATTAGGTCGTACACATTTGGCTCTGAGTTGCCCAGGGGCCAGTGCAAAGAGAGGAACAGGAACAGCTATAAGATTTATAGTGCCCAAGAATTGAAGCAATGTCAGTTGATCTGCAGTCCACCTTGTTCTAGTGTTGAAACCTGATGGTTTTTCCCACGGGCCCCCGTAAAGATGGCGCTGTGCGATGTGATGAACCAGCTCCTCAAAATATCTCTTCCATAAATATGGCTCCTTTGTACGAGTCCTTACGTGCAAATGGCCAATGGCCAATGGCCAAAGCATAAGTCTATAAAGAGAGTTCTTCAGGAGACTTTTCACTGAATTGACTTTCTTCTTTGGTAATTCATTTTCTCTCAGAGATTCTCCAAGCTTGTCTCCATCTTTTTCTTCTCACTTCTTCCCAAGTCTCTCCCTGCTGCTTATCTCACCCTCCCTACTAGCATTTAGGACACTGGAAACACTTCATCTTGGAAAGTCTCAGAAGACTGACATGGCCCTTCCCGCTGACTGAAAGAGGCTTGCCTTTGGACTCCTTGCACTTTTAAGCAAGTGGAGCATGGCACCTATGGAACAGCCATTCCCCACCAGCACCCATAACTCTGGGCCTTGCCATGATGCTGCATGAATGTATGTTTCGCAGGTGACAAATCTGCAGCCCAGGGAATTCAAAGAGCTTGCTTGCGGCAAGTCAGCATTCGGTGGAAGAGCCAGGGTTTTACCCTTCTCCTGCCTCACATCCTACAGCTCTTTTCACTGTGCTGATCCCATGTAAAATAAAAAGATCACTGTGTTTGTGGGCCTTTTGTTGAGTCAGTTGAAAATTGCTGCAGAAGCTTTCTTAACTGTGTCCTATAGATGTGAGAGACATCATCGCAAGGAATCAGAAGGCTGGTGTGTTTAAGACTCAGAAAATATCAAGCTGGTAAGATACCTTTCTGCATTAAAACACTGTAGTTGATACTGCTTTTCTTGATACTATGGGTGATTATTATTTTTTATTTTTTTATTTTTTTAATTTTATTCCAGGGTATTGTGAGGGTACAAACACTACAGTTACACTTTATGCCTTTGCCTCACCCAAGTGCGGGTTTAAGGCGTGCCCTTCCCTCCCCGCCCCCCTTAGTGCTCCCCATGTCCTTTAGTTGTTGATTTGCCCCCCCATCCCCCTAATCCCTAGAGAGTATTTCTGCCATGTGATCAACTTAGTGTTGA
>RJWJ010006107.1:16306-64355 GCA_004363605.1 Indri indri
TGCTTCACTTTGGATAATGGGCTTAATTTTAATCCAAGAAAGTGTAAGAGGTGCTAGATCACTGTCGTTTCTTATGATTGAGTAATATTCCATTGTAAATATATACCAAATTTTATTAATCCACTCATGGATTGACGGGCACTTGGGTTGTTTCCACATCCTTGCGATTGTGAATTGTGCTGCCATAAACATTCGGGTGTAGATGTCTTTATCATAGAATGTTTTGTGCTCTTTTGGGTAGATGCCTAACAGTGCTATTGCTGGATCAAATGGTATTTCTATTTTTAGCTCTCTGTATGGGTGATTATTAACAACAATGATGGCTAACATTTATTGAGCACTTACTGTGTGTCAGGCACTGTTTTAAGCACTTTACAAGTATTATCTCATTTAATGCTCACAAGACTCCTATGAGGCAGGCAGACACTCTCATTATCTCCAATTAATAGATGAGAAAATGGAAGATAAGTATATTAAACACTGGGTTGGGAATGATTTATGGGTTGAGATTGTACAATGTGAGGTTGACAGAAGCCCAGACTGGGAACTCCTTAAATGGCTCTATTCCAGTGGTTCTCAACCTAGGGGCGGTTTTGCCCACCGGGGAAATTTTGGCATTCTCTGGAGACATTTTTTATTGTCGTGACTTGGGGGGGAGGAGAGGAAGTGTTGCTACTGGCACCTGGTGGTAGAGGCCAGGGACTCCACTAAGCATCCTACAGTGTACAGAACAGCCCCCCACAACCAAGAAGTATCCGGCCCCAAATGCCAATAGTGCCAAGAGTCAGAAACCGTGCTCTAGTTCATGATTTTAAGATAGTCTAGGTGTCCATTCCCTTTTAGATTCTGTTAATTCTTATCCAGACTAGGAGAAATGCTTGCCCTCAACCAAAACAATGGTATGTTCTGTGATGCTATGGTTTATTTTTGCCCTATTGGTAATGGACCTATAGGAATGAGTAATCATTTAGTAGTTTTCACATGAAACCTCTGTATTTGTGGATTTTTCTCATGCATTTAACCACAGACTTTATTAGAACAATTCCATTTTTAATTCATTATTTTATTTATTACTGTTAATCTGTCATCCCTTGGTATTTCGAGTTTTCCCTATGTTGAGGACACTCTCCCACCCCAGCTGCCCACTTTGATTAAAGAAAAAAAGGTGGCTAAACGACGATTTACTACAATGCTTAAAAACCTAAGTGGTTGACGTATTGGTGTGAGAGCCATGGAGTAGCAATAACGTTTTTCTGTTACGTTAGTTGGTGAATGTAATGAAGTATCCGTATATATGTTTTAAATCCTGCGTTAGAATGTTCAGAGTAGGCCCATGGCACAGGGACAGCAGTCTGTCTGTTTCTCATATAAATGAACAAACTAGTTCTGCTTCCCAGAGAACCCTGGGGGGTTCAGAGAAAGAGAAAAGTGTGCCCTTACCTGTGTGTTTTCCATTCTTAGGGCACTTTCCTCCACAGTGTGGACAGCCATACCCTTCTGGAGAGGGCTTCATTTTTGGATATGATTTTCAACCTGGTCTTTTAGTTATCAATCAAAAGCACATTTTCTATGTCGTCCTCATTTACATTTATTTAATGCTTATGGTCATTTGTGACCATTTGAGTGTATTTCAGCATATGGAATCAGGAAATAATAGATTTCGGCTTCATGCTGTGAAGAGAGATTGTGTTTTTACAAGACATAATGTTGTTTACTGGGTGTTAATAATCACTAATTAATAAACATATCTAGACTTCTAAAATGTTGCATTTTGAGGAATAAAAATGTCAAGTGTTTAAAGTATGAAGTGCAATAGTATTTTCTATCATTGTTTCATAAAATAATTAAGTTACATGAAGCAAAATGTCATTGTTCAACACAGGTCATATCCCAAATGCTTAATACATGGCCTTTGTTTCTATTTTTCTGCTCTCAAAAATGCTATTTCTAAACATATTGTTCTGATATGTACCTGGACATGTAGTCTATATGTCAGTAATCTTATAGGAACCTTCAAGATGAGGGGTTTTATTCTGTCTTAATCTCATAATAATTGTGGTCAGTCTCTTCTCTTTTAACCACTGTAAGAATTTCGTGGAAAGTCTGCTAAAGCACTTGGTAGAAAACAGGTGGATGAGTCAGTCCTTGAAATGCCTTGATCTTATATTAAGGAGCTACCTGACCACTTCACTGTTAAGAAGCTCAGAGAAACTGCCAAGCGATGATGTAATAATCAGCATTCCCCTCCATCCACCACTTTCCCACCCATAACCAGTACAATGTGATGAAAGTATTAGTTCCATGAGAGAAGAAATAAAAGGGAACCATTCACAAAAGAACTAAGATATAGTTCAATATTCTTTTTTAGTGCCTTAATGCATATGCAGAATTTTTCCTCCAAATTGGAGGTGTGGAATAACATAGCGACAGATAACTAAGAGGTATTTACCATAGCTACAAAGCCCACACGTGAGCCAAATATTTCTGCTATTAAAAAGCACTTCAAAGCTTGACATGAAGTTTGTAATAGCTGAATGTCTCTTGTGACTTCATTTGCAAAGAAGATGTATAAGCTGAAAGGAAAGTAGTGATATGAGAACTGTGAGCCTAAGAAATGGCTCACAAAATTTCTTTTTAAAAAAGAAATAAGAAGCTGCCCCAGAAATTTGACTGGTGCCCTAGCTCCTGTTCCCACTACTCTGACAATGTTCTCAGTGACTACCAGCATTTTTCTGGCTACCAGCCTCTTCCTACCTTTTATACGGGGACAGACCCAGGTTGTGTGGGGCCTGAAACTTATTTTGAGGCCCTCTTTAGAAGGATGAATTTGATTATACCTTACGTTAGTAAATTTTACAGAAGCATATGACCATGTGAACACATTACTAAGGCTCCTTGAAGGGCCTTGGGAGGGGCCTTGCAAGTGAGAGGCTCTGACCCTGAAGCTTCATTAGCCTCACGGTAAATCCGCCTCTGCTTTCGTAAGAACCACCTTCCTTGCCTGGAGTAACTCTCTTCCCTTATGTGCCAAACTTTCTTGCTCCTTCCGATCCATTTTACTGTGAGTCAGATTGTTGCTAAATATGAAAAATATGCTTGTGAAAGTCTGGAGGCCTTAGCCCTGGTGGGATCTAGGATCCATATATTAATACATGAAGCATTATATTCATTACATCTCAAAGATCTTAGTGCAGTCATTTGATGTGTATTTGCCCATCCATGCAATCATCCATTCATTTAGCAAATATGTCCAAAGTACTCTACCTTTGGGAATATAAATATGGAGTTATCGAGAGTAATTCTTGAACGAAAGAAAACTATGCTTCTAAATATAGCTAGAGATTGATGAGAGAACAAGGATATTTACAGCATCTCAATTGTTGGGTTTATGTGAAGCCGTCTTCAAAATTGTGACTGTCTAACAAAGAACCATTCGGCACTTTTGACGTCTAAGTATTTCTAAGTCTTCCAGAATTAGTGAATAGCGTCATTCTCTGGTTAATATTAGTTAAAAGTTATAATTTTTTTAAAAGATCTATTAAATTTACCCTGCTGTGATGTTAAAAGTACGTTTCACTTAAGAGTTTATCTTTGCGTGAAAGTTGCTAGTGAATTTTAGGCTTATGACTTTTATTATTCTTTAATAAACTGAATTTTTGTAAACTATGGGACTTATTTTAAGACTTTTTTATAACCCAAATTTTACCTTTATGTGGGCCTCCAGGATTGCCTGTTGGTCCCCTTGCCCTGTTGCTTTTTAAGATGTGTGTCTTTTCTAGGCTCAGTTTCCTTTAGAAGTTAAATTGGGGATGTGGAAAATGATTATTTAAATGTGCAACACAACCAAGGGGGATCCAACGGCTGATCTTTCCAGGCCTTCTGCAGTCTGCCCTCCTCTCCTCATGCCGTCAAACCTCCGCCTCCTCCTTCAGCCACCCAAGCCACCTCGCTCACCTCCCACGTATTTGGTCTTTCCAGCTCTGGTCTTTGCCAATCTCGTTACCCTCCTCTTTGTCCATCCAAATCCTTCCTTTCAGGATGGCCCAAGTACCATTCCCCCCCGCCCCCCGCCTTCTCTTTCAGCCCACCCTAATCTTTTCTTTCTTTTAACTTCCATTGGCTTTAGAATAGTACCTCAGTTTAATGTGGCACATTCTCTTATTGTTCAAAGCACGTTGGCTTTGTTTCCGTGTTCTTTGGATCATTCACTTGTTGGCAGGTATTTTGATCACCTTCTGTTTGCCAAGTACCATCCTAGGTGCTGGAGGTGTAGTAGTGAACAAGACTGAGAAAGTCCATGCCTTCTTGGAGTTTACATACTAGGGAGGAAGACGGGTAATTTTCTTGAAGGCAATCATTCTGCTTAATATGTTTTCTTACTCCCTGAAGCAATTAATAGGCTTTATCCTTGGTATACGAAAGCTTTGTATTTGAAAGATTTGTATTTGGAGCACATTTTGAAAGACGTGAATCCATAAGTCTTATAGAACCAAACAATTTTTAGTAGAAGAAAGTCAAGCTCTGGAGATTCCGACATCGGTTTCTATATCAGATAGCTGACTTTCATTTCAGGATTGGCTTCTTCTCAGGCATGCGCATGTAGTGTCTGTAGACAAACTGACAGTGTGAGTAGGCATTTATCTGTTCTTTGTCAGGTTGAAGAGGAAGGTTAGTAGAAGGTAACTGAGATAAGGAAGCTGAGGGCTCTCTTTAAGAAATTTTCTGATAAAATGTACCTGTGAGTGAGTTTTGCTAGAATTACAGTAAAAGAATCTTAAGAACTGCTGAGAATTCTAGAGATGCCACTGTCCTGTTTCCTTGCTTTGCTATCTTGGATATGACAAAATGAAATTATTATGTGTAATATTTCTGTTACTAACGTAGAACATTGTTGATTTGCTTGACAATTTTATAGAAGGGCTCATGTCACTCCTATTTAGTGTTTTGCACTGAAGAAACCAACTCACATAGGAAAGTTATCCTATGTTTCAGATGTTCTGATAGAGTTGCCCTTTTTGTATTAAAATGAGCCAGATTTTAAAATTTGGAGACGCTGTTTTTTTTTAGGGACCCTCTTAAACTACAGTAAATTAAAAATTAAGGCCTTTCCTTTTACGATAACATTGTGTTGACTCTTCAGACTTGCCCCTTCCTATTCTTGACCAAGGTCAAAATCTCTCCACCAAAAATAGGCCGTGCTGATAGCCAGGTGTGCATGTCAGACTAGTGTATTCTCTGTGAACATGTCTTCCAGTGTTAGGAGAAAAATCTTTCTCCCTTCACAGAATTTTATATCACATAAATTATATACCAATAAAAATGTCTATTTTGAAAGGAGTTCTTCACTTGAACAGGGACAGGGATAGTCTTTAAAAATTTTTTTAGAGAATGTCCCATCATGATTCACTAAACAATCATTGATTTTTACCTTAATAATGGACATTAATTTGCTTTCAAACAATGCTGCAGTGAAACACATCTGTACATAAACTATACGTTTGCAAGTATATCTACAGAACAAATTTTCAGAAGTGGATTTTGTCGATTCGTATGACCCTACCAAACACTGTGTTAACTGTAACTTTGCAATGTATTTCATATCTGTTAAGACTAATGTCATTATTCTTTCTTTTTTTAGAATTTTCTAAAATTCTGTTATTTTTTATTATATTGGCATTTTCATTGTGACTGAAATAAATTTATAAATAAATTTGCTAAGACTTGACTTTTTAAAAACTTTGAGTCTTCCTATTCAAGAACATGAGTGTTTTTATTTAAGTTTTTTTAGGTGTTTCACTAGCATTTTCATTTCTCTTGTTAAGTTTATTTTTGGAAACTATCTTTTTTGTTAGTCTTATAAATAGGATCTTTTCTTCCATTATGTTTTCTAACTGGTTGTATTTGCATATATAAAACACAAACCTATAGTGTTTGGTGTAGTAAATGTTTAGTCACCTCAATGAGTTCTTATTATTTCTAATAGTTTGTCAGTTTATCCTCTTGAATTTTCCAAATAAACAATCATATCATCTTCAAATGATGTCAATTTTGACTTCTTTCTGATTCTTATACCTCTTTTTTCTTTCTCTTGAATAATTTTATTGGATAAAAGTTTTTACAATGATTATTTAATAATAGGCATCTTTGAGTCTGACTTTGTTGAGAATCTGCTAATGTTTCACCATTAAGTATGCATTAGCTTTTGGGTTGAGATATGTATTTTTTTATCTTATTAAGGAATTCTTGTATTGATTTCTATTTTTAAGAGATTTTTTATCATAAATAAATATGGAATTTTAGCAGATGTCTTTTCAGCATCACCGGAGATGACCAAATTGCTTTTCTTGTTTAACCTCTATGACAAATAATTTTAACAGGTTTCCTAATATTAAGACATTTCTGCATTTCTAGTTACTTGGTCATGGTGTTTTAATTCTTCTTTTAATTTGCTGCTGTATTCTAATAATATGTTATCTGGTATTTTTTAAATATCAACTTTATTGAGATATAATTCACATACTATACAAGTCACCCACTTAAAAGTATACAATTCAATGGCTTCTAGAATACTTACAGAGTTGTGCAACCATCATGATCAATTCCAGGGTATTTTTATCACCCCAAAAGAAACCCTATACCCATTAGTAATCACTCTTTACCACCCCCCTACTTTTCCTCCTTCCCACGGCTAGGCAACCACTATCTATGTTCTGTCTCTATGCATTTGCTTATTCTGGACATTTTACATAAATGGACTCATACAATATGTGGTCTTTTGAGTCTGGCTTCAATCATTTAACATAGTGTTTTCAAGGTTCATTCATGTTGTAGCATGCATCAAGGTGTTTGTCATTCATTTTTATGGCTGAATAATATTCCATTTATATGGCTATACGTTTTATTTATCCATTCATCAGTTGGTGGATATTTGGGTTGTTTCCATGTATTGGCTATCACGGATAATGCTGCTATGAACATTTGTGTACAAGATTTTGTGATGTTTCATTTTGGTTGCATCTATGTGGTCATATAGTAACTCTGTATTTAACCTTTTGAGGAACTGCCAGACTATTTTTCAAAGTGGCTGGACCACTTTACATTCCCACCAGCAGTGTATGATGTCATCTGGACTTTTTGCATTGATCTTCATCAGTAAAATTGGTCCAGAGTTTTCTTTACCATGCAATCTTTGCCAGATTTTAAAATCAAGTTCTTAAAAGAATTTGAAAGCTTTTCTTATCTTGTGAAACACCTCTTAGTGGGTCACCCTACACTGCTACCCTAATTCTAGATCAGAATAATGTTTACCCTGTTATTTTGCATATGATATTAATAGTTTATAGTGGCAAGAAATAGCAAGAATTCCTATATTAAAAAATACACTGCACTTGAAAGTACATTAAGTTTGAAAAATAAAGAAAAAAGAAAATGAAATAAAAACACCAAAAGCAATAATTAATTTTGTTATTTCATATCAAATGGCACATAATTACAATTTCCAATCCATTAGTTCTAATAGTTTGTTGTCACTTTGTTTTGCTACCATGTAAGTTAATCAGCTGTCATAATCATAGAATCAGAGATAGCTGGGATGGAAAATATAATTAGTAAAATAATTAGTACTTTTCCTTCTAAGATCTCAAGACCCTATGCAGTCCTCTTTAACCAGTGCAGAATACACCAGTCACCAACATGGGGGAGGTCTGAATGTTAGGCAAATCTGTCTTCCTTTTGGGCTCTGGAATAAGTTTATTTTTGCTAAATTCCAGACAAAAACACAGAGCTGGGATCAGCCTTAAAGTCAGTCCAGAAACATATACGTGATAAACTGGAGCAACAGTTCTCAAACTTTATTATCAGAATCATTTGCAGAGTTTGTTACCATACAGATTGTTGGACCCCACACCGTGAGAGTCTGAAGTGGGGCCTGCGACTTTTCATTTCCAACAGGTGACTCTGACACTGCTGGTCTGGAGCCCCCATTTGAGAACCATTGAACTAGAGTCCTCTCTGAGAGTTTCTCCTTAAATTCCATCGTGTTCCATTGCTTTAAAGTTGTCCAGATTTCTATTCATTAAAGCCATTTCCATTCACTGTATTTGCTTGCTCATTTTACAGATGCCATGTACTCACAAAGAAAGAAAAGAACCTGAATCGCAGTCAACTCTCAGTTGTCTGTAGTTAATTAATCCTGTAGGGCTTCTAAGGTAAAAATTTCATTGAGATCCAATTTTACTTCCCCCTTACCTTTCTCCAAGCCTTATTCCTAGTCTAAACATGTAAATTAATTTTGTTTGATGATAGAAGCAGCAAGTTGATCAGGTCATCTGTTTCAAGGACTTTAAATATGTGAAATCCTGTTTTGGTTAATCTGTGATGTTGCTTCCTACCCTTAGCTAAGGGATGTGTTCTTAATAAAGTCCGTATTTAGAGCAACTGTTATTTCTCTGGAGTGGTGCCCTCTTTAAAATTCCCCTTTTGAAAATAAGAAATTTGATGCTTGGAACTAAAGTCTAGACCTGTGGCTAAAGAATGTTCTAAACCTCAATCCAAATATGTAGAGATCTTCTGGAACAGGGTTTCTCCAAGGGGTTCATGACCTATCCTCATTGAAATCACCTGTGGAACTTTCTTTTAAAACAGGTTTCCAGGCCTCAGACCAACCTTGCTGAATCAGACTCCATGGGGTTCAGGCTCATGAATCTGACAGTTTAACAATCTCTTCCAGTGATTCTAATATATCTAGAGCACAGCCCGTACTTTGATAAACCCATTTTATATCTCTAGATTGCTGCTCAGATTAGTAAACTGAAAGCACAGAGATAAATCGATGGATATCCTCTGTCTGTCCTTAGGAGAAGTACTTTTTACCTTCCATGTCAGGGCTTTATTCCCCACTTTGGACTCTGAATTTCTATGGTGTCATCTTAATGAAGGTGTGACTGGCATTGGACAGGGAAAGTTGGACAAACAGGAGAGTAATTCTTCTGATTAGTTTCTTGTCTACATCACAGCCTTTAGTTGTTGGCATTCAGGAAGAAGCACACACCAGAGGTGGAAAAAGCTTTAGGGTTAATCAACTGTAGTTCTCAATCAGAGGTGGATTGTGTGTCTACCTGTGCACCATTTGTAATCGTATGAGACATTTTTGTTTGGTTGTCACAATAGCTAAGGGTTTTTATAATCCCAAGAGGAACAGGGATTGAAAACATCCTATAATACAAGGGACAGTCCATTACAATGAAGAATTGTCCTTCCTAACTGTCAATACTGCCCCAGGTGAGAAATATTAGTTCTAGACTAGGTGAGAAAATGAAGATCCAAAGATATTGCTTGGATCTCTTTTAAAGCATTGTTGTGTTTTCTGGACTTGTGTATGTGTGTACGTGTTTGTGTGCACGCACATATGTGTGCATGTGCTATATCTGTCTTACATACACTCTTCTTTAAATAAGGTTATAGAATTAATTTTATTAATGAACAACATCTTTGTCTAAAATATTTCACTAAGCTGCTATTCTAGTTCAACTTGTATTATTTAGTTCAATTCAATAAAATGTAATCTCGTGTATGCTATGTGTAAGGCACTGTGATGGGCTCCTTAGGTGTCCTAAGAATGAGTAAGATGAGGGTTCTGCCTTTAGGAAGTTCAAGATTTCTAGACAAGAGAGAGACACTTCCCCAGCTACCAAGATACAAGGCAGAGTCTCCTCTGATTGAGTTAATTATGCTATGTGAGTATAAAGAGATCAGCCATTTAAGGTGGAAGGATCTGAGAAAGCTTCATGAAGGAGGTGGCCATCGAGCTGTGACCTAGTAAATTAAAGGCAATGAAAGAAAAGCAGTTGAAGTGAGCATTCCAGGCATAAAAAGCAGGGAGGAAGTAATCAAAGACATAGAAGTAGAAAAGATGTGTCCAGGCAAATTGAATTATTTGTGATGAATAGAGAGAGACTAGAGGCAAACAGACCAGTTAAGAAGTCACATTGGGATGGAAAGGAAGGTGAATGGGACCTGCACATGAAGGTGGCAGGCAAAGTTCTATTTCTCGATCTGGGTGGTGATTACAAGGGTGTTGGCCTCATAATAATTAAGGCCTATATTTGTTTCATGTGGTTTATTGTTTGATGTGTCTATATTTTATTTTACAATAACAAGGGCCTTTTGATTTTGAAAAAGCCATTTCAGTAGTTCCAGAGAGAGAGAAAGAAGTAGTCCAGGCCTGAATGAGAGTGAAAAGTGGTGAGCAAATATGGGGCCATTCCACAGAAGTGACTGTATGTGGGATGCTAAGAAAACAGAGGCAGAGTAAGAGGTAGCAGTTTGGAAATTGCTACACTGGAGGTGGTTGTAGAACAAATATGTGATAATAACTAATAAGAGGTTAGAAATCAAAGTTCAAATCTCAGAAAAATGTTGCGCTAGAAGATTTGGAAATCAAAATCGAGAGATAAGAGCATAACTATGGGAATTGGAAAGTCAGAAGAGAAGATGGCCAAAGACAGATTCTTGGAAAATGTCTATGTGTCAGGAGCAGTAAAAGGGGCCAGAAAAGGAACTGGAGAGCCAGACAGATGACTCGGGGCGGTGTGGTAAAACACCACCCCCTCATGGAGGAGTTTCAAGGAGAGAGTGGTCAGCTGCTGCAGAGTGCTGAAGGTCAAGCAGATTGCAGAGCAATTCCAGTGACTGTTGGGAGAAAGGTCATATCACAAGGGCAGGTCGGGCAATGAGAGTGCCTACACCCACAAGAACGTTGGCAGTAAAAGGACAGAGAGACATGGTATGTGTACTACGGGGAAGCTAACTTGGAAGAGTTGAGCATGTGAGCAGGCAAGTCAGTACAGCCAAGGAAGAAGAAATACATGAAGGTAAGAAAAGGGACTATTAGATGGGGCAAGGACCGAGAGCAGTGCTTCTCAAAGTGTGGTCCCCAGACCATCGGCATCGCTTGGGCACTTGTTAGAAATGCAGGTTCCCAGGCACCACCCAGACCTGTTGAATCACAAACTCTGGGGTTGAAGCCCGGCAATCTGTATTCTAACAAACTCTCTGATAATTCTGATGTGGAAGCTTGAAAACCACTGACCTAGAGGGAAGAGAAAGGTATAGTTTTATCCAGCACGCAAGCCGGGGAGCTTGTCACCGACAGGAAGAGTGACGCTACTTCCTTTTAGGCTAGAGGAAAGGAGGAAAGGATGAAGAAGAGGAGAAAGATGACATCAGATAGCTTCAGGCTCTTACTGAGGTCATCTGCTGAGAACAGAGACCTGGGATATTTGGGGGGCCCAAAACATGGATGTGTTCATCCCGGCCTCCAAACCCTTGCCTCTTCTGCGGGCTTTGTCTAAGATGTCCTTCCTCTTCCTCATTTCCCATTCAAATCCTGCCCGTAAGATCACACGCAGTTCCACCTTCTTCAACATGTCCAGTCCACAGCGATCACGCCCATGTTAGTACCTTGCTTACATTCGAGTGTCCTGTCTTCCAAATATGACTGTATGTTCCCTTCGACTATTAACATTTTGTTGCTCTAGGAACATGTCCTTATCGTACTGCTGTTCACAGCATCCTGTGGGGTTTCAATATATAGATGGCTCACAAGTTAGGAAGTCAACAGACTGGTATCCCCTTTCATTCTCGGTTTTCAGTTCTAGATTTGGATAGTGCACTTTTCCCCAAGTGTCTGAAACACTTTGTTATAGAGGCTTCTACTATATGGCATTTTAAAATTCTATAAAAGATCAGGGAAAATGGAGAGGCAAGTGGCAACTAGGGAATCATATGATAGAAGAGAAGTGATTACCAGTTTAGGTAAACACTGTAAATGACCTGAATGGGCCCTCTGCAAGGGTGAGCTGCGCCAACACAGACTTTGAGAAATGAAATGAAAGAAACCGTGGGAAAGGCTACTGGAATCTTCTGTAAAGAATACCCATCATAGCCACACAAAGAAAACTACTGCCTTCCCTACTGCTGGTAAGACAGCTTATTTTTGAAGAAGTCTAAGTTCCTTATATGTAGCCACCACGATCAAGAATTTAATCAGTACACTACTTTTGCTAATACGCAAGAAATTGCCTTTTGAACAGTAGAGTTTAAAACCATGATTCATTCCTCTGCAACAAGAGGTCTCAAAATATAAAGAAACAAATAAATATTAACCATGGGAATATGAGAAAATTCCTTAAATCTTTATAGAGAGAGTTATCTGGGATCACTACAATGAAATACAAATTAGATTGAACCTGCCTGACATTAGGTTTTATTACAAACCCGAAACAGGGATTTTCTACTTGAGAAATTATCTTAGTGTGAGTTTTACATCACAAGGTAGGAATTCTATCAGAAATTGACTTGGTTTTGTGTTTCAGGTTGGAACCCCAAACTCAAAGCCAGAATGAAGGGACATGAGTCAGTGCAAGAGAAAGGGAAGGGAAGCTAACATTTGTTAAGTATCTACAATGTGCTTTCATATGCTCTGTATCTCACTCAATTCTTAATCCGTCCGGCAATGCAACCGTTACTGTCCCTTTTGTACAGCTGAGGGCAGTGATACTGACAGCATCTCTCAGCCTCCCTGGCTTGTAAGTGGTGGAGCTGGTATTTGAACTCAGAGCTATCTAGCTATGAAACCCATGCATTTCTGCTATCCTATACCTGTTAAACTTCCCAGGTTTGGCATGTCTGTAGCTGTTAAGATTTTTCTAAAGCATGTGGAATTCTATAACGATTATTGGTTTTATGATATTTCTATCTGTAAAATTGTACTTTGTAATGAATTTTGAGCAGAAATAAGATTTTAATGTTGTGAGGAGATAAAATGGAGACAACATAAATTTTACTTTGTTGTCAATATAATTACAAGTAGCATGTTGATGTGATTTAGATGTTTGGTAGAATCATCCTTTACATGTCCTTACCTATGAATGTTATACCTTAGATTGTAAAACTTACATAGATCAGGGGCCTAGTTATATATGTATGTACCCTGCTCTTTTTCAGAAAGCATTTTCTGGCTCGGTGAGGTGGCTCACATCTGTAATCCTAGCACTTTGGGAGGCTGAGGTGGGAGGATCGCTTGAACCCAGGAGTTTGAGACTGCGGTGAGCTATGATCGTGCCACTGCACTCCAGCCTGGGTGACAGCGAGAGACCCTCTTTAAAAAAAATCATTTTATGTTTTTTAAAACAGTCCTGTTATGGTAAAATTGATGTTCAATAAACTGTATGTATAACTTTATACGTTTTGAAATTTGTATACACCCTGAAAACCATCACCACAATCAAGATAATAAACACATTCATCACCCCCAGAAGTTTCCTCTTGTTCCTTTGCAGTCTCTCCTTTCTGCTTCTTGAAGGTTCCTTCCTTCATAGGAAACCACTAATTTGCTCTCTGTCACTATATAATAGTTCATGTTTTCTAGAGTTTTAACTAAATGGAATCATTCAATGTTTTAAGTCAGTATTCTTTCAGTCAGTAAAATTATTTTGCGATTCACCTTCATTGTTGCATGTATCAGTAATTCCTTCCTTTTTATTCCTCAGTGGAATCCCATTATATGAATATACCACAGTTTGTTTACCCTTCCACTCGTTGATGAACTTTTCAGTTGTCGCCAGTTTTTGGCTATTGCAAATAAAGCTATTATGAACATTTATGTACAATATGGATATACAGATATAGGCTTTGTATGGATATATGCTTTCTCTGGGGTAAATACCTAGGAGTAGAACACATACATCATATGGTGGCATATATTTAACTTTTAAAGGAACAGGCCAAACTAATTTTGAAAGTGGTTGTACTACTTTAGTTTCCTATCAGCAGTGTTGAAGAATTCCATTTCCTCCACACTCTTACCAAAACTCAGTATGGTAAATCTTTTAAATTATAGCCATTCTAATAAGTGTATAATGGAGTTTTAATTTGAATTTCCCTAATGACCAATGATGTTGGGTATCTTTTCATGTGATTTTTTGCCATTCATATATCTTCTCTGGTGAAGTGTCTGTTCAAATGCTTTGCCCATTTTTTTAAAAATTGGGTTGCTTGTTTTCTTATTGTTGACATACGCTGTGAGTTCTTTATATGTTCTGGATATAAGCTCTTTATCAGATACCATATATGGTTTGCAAACATTTTCTCACATCCTATGGCTGTCTTTTCATTCTTCTCATAGTATCTTTCAAAGTGCAGAGATTTTTAATTTTAATGAAATCTAATTTATCAATTTGTTCTTTTATGGATCTTTACATCTCGTGTGTATCTAAGAAATCTTCACTTAACCCAAGGTTACAAGGATTTTTCTCCTGTATTTTTATCCACGGATTTTATAGTTTTAGGTTTTACATTTAAGTTTATGATCGATTTTGAGTTAATTTTTGCACATAGTGTGTGATATGATTTTTTAAAAAAAAATACGGGTATCCAATTGTTGAAACACCATCTGTCCTTTGCCCACTGAAGTGCCTCCGTTTATTTAAATCTTATTTAATTTCTCTCATCTTTCATCAGAATTGTTTCTGTGTTTGATATTTTTATGCTATTATAAATGATATGGTTTT
The DNA here is from genome assembly GCA_004363605.1 of Indri indri. Taxonomy (NCBI): domain Eukaryota; kingdom Metazoa; phylum Chordata; class Mammalia; order Primates; family Indriidae; genus Indri; species Indri indri. The sequence goes on from RJWJ010006107.1 coordinate 30,877, forward strand.
TATGCTATTACAAATAGTATAGAATTGGAAATTCCTCTTTCCACTTATTTATTGCTTATATAAAGAAACAACTGATTCTTGTATATCAATCTTGTGTCTTGCAAGTCTGCTAAACCCACTTATTCTAATAGCTGTTTTTGTACTATGGTTACCCTTTGGGTATTCTGCATAGATGATTGTGTTGCCCACTAATAAATACAATTTTACTTCTTCCTTACTAATCTAGAGACATTTTTTTCCTTGCCTTATTGGGCTGGCTAGAATCTTTGCAATGTTGAATAGTGAGAGGAAACATCCTTTTCTTGTTTTTCTTCTTGTTCCTTTTTTTTTTTTTTTTTGAGACATGATCTCACTCTGTTGCCCACGCTGGAGTGCAGTGGTGTCATCATAACTCACTGCAACTCCAACTCCTGGGCTCAATCGATCCTCTTGCTTCAGCCTCCCAAGTAGCTGGGACTACAGGTGTGTGCCACCACATCCAGCTGCTTTTTCTAGTTTTTTTTTTATTGTAGAGACAGGGGTCTTCCTCTTGCTCAGGCTAGTCTTCAACTCCTGGCCTCCAGCAATCCTCCTGCCTTGGCCTTCCATGCCCGGTCCCTTTTCTTGTTTCTGATGTTAGGGAGAAAGCATCAGGTCTTTCATCATGAAGTATGATGTCAACTATAGGACTTTCATAGATGATCTTTTTCAGGTTGAGGAAGTTCCTTCCAAGGATACTGAGAGTTTTTATGAGGAGTAGATGTTGGACTTTGCAAATGCATTTTTTGCACTTATTGAGATGATCATATGATTTTTCATTTTTAGTGTGTTATAATAATATGGTCTATCATATATTGATCAATTCTTAAATGTTAAATAAACCTTATATTCCTGGGATAAACCTCACTTGATCATGCTGCATTGCCATATATATGTCCATATGTGTATTATAGACAGCTTTAGGTATATATAAATAACATATATTTACATAGGCCTTGTTATCCTCTTAATATCTACAGAATCTATAGTGATACCATCTCTCTCATTCATGGTATTGGTGATTTATGTCTTCTCCCTTTTTTTCCTGATCAGTCTGGCTAGGAGTTTATCAATTTTATTGATCTCAAAGAGCCAGTTTTTGGTTTCATTGATTTTTCTGTATATTTTGCTGTTTTCCATTTCATTTATTTCTGCTCTAATCTTTACTACTGCCTTTTTGTCTGGTTATGTTGGGTTTAACTTACTCTTCTTTTTCATGTTTATTTAGCTAGAAACAAAGCTCACTGATTTGAGACCTTTCTTTTCTAGTATAAGCATTTAGTGCTATTAATTTTCTTCTAAATACTGCTTTACTGGCATCCTGTAAATTTTGATACATTGTATTTTCATTTTCATTCAATTCAAAATACTTTTCAATTTCTGTTTTCATTTCTTCTTTGGACCCTAGATTATTCAAAAGTATGTTATTTATTTTCCATGTATTTGAGGATTTTACAGACAATATTGATTTTTAATTTATTATTGATTTCCAATTTAATTTCATTGTGGTCAAGGAGCATATTTTTTATATGACTAGAATCCTTTTAAGTTTATTGAGACTTATATTATGGCCCAGAATAGGTATATCTTAGTAAATGCTGTTTTTGAAGAGAATATGTATTCTGCTATTGTTGGGTAGAGTATTCTGTAAATATCCGTTAATCAAGTTGGTTGATGGTGTTGTTTAAGTCATCTATAGCTTCACTTATTTTCTGTCTACTTGTTCAGTCAGTTACTGGGAAAGGAGTGTTGAACTCTCTGACTATAATTGTGGTTTTGTCTATGTTTCCTTGTCATTGCGGTTCTATCCATTTGGGCTTCATATATTTGAAGTTCTATGATTCGGTTCATAGATGTTTAGAATTGTTAAGCCTGCTTTGACCCTTTAACACTGTAAAGTGATCTTCCTCATTCCTAGTAATATTCTTTGCTCTGAAATCTGCTACACCTGATGTTAATAGAGCCACTCCAGCTTTCTCGTGACTAGTATTGCTTAGTGTTATTGTTTTCCATCTTTTTACTTTTAACCCATTTGTGTCTTTATATTTAAAGCGTATTTATTATAAGCCACATATTCTTGGGTCTAGCTTTTTTATCCAACCTGATACTCTGCCTTTCAATTGGAGCATTTACACCATTTTTATTTAGTGTAATTATTGATGTAGTTAGATTTAAATCTGTCATTTTGCTACTTGCTTTCTGTTTGTTCTATCTATTCTTTGTTTCTCTTTTCATGTTTTTCTGCCTTCTTTGGGATTAAATGAGTTTATTTTATTATTTTGTTTTATCTCCTTGGTTGGTTTATTAGTTGTAACTCTTTGTTTTTTTAGTAGTTGCTTTAAATTTTATAGTATACATCTTTAACTTATCATAATCTATCCTCAAATGACATACCATTTCATGTATATCATAAAGGCCTTATAATAGTATACTGCCATTTCTCTATTCCCAGTCTTTATGCTATTGTTGCCCTATCTTTTACTTATGCATGTTATGAACCCCACAATACTTGTTATTTATTTGACAAGTCAGTTATATTTTAAAGAGGTTTAAATAATAAGACAAAATCTTATGTGTTTACCTATATAGTACTATTTCTGATTCTTATTCCTTTGTATAATCCGTAGTTCCAACTGATACCATTTTCCTTCTGCCTAAAAGACTTCCTTTAACATTTCTTATAGTGAAGATCTGCTGGTGATTAATTCTTTCAGCTTTTTTATATGTCTGAAAACATTTATTTCACCTTTTTCTAGGTTAACAGGTTGTTTTTTATCTTTCAGGACTTTAAAAATAATAATCCATTGTCTTCTGACTTGCATATTCTTCACAAGAAATATGCTGTCATCCTTATCTTTGTTTTTACGTAACATGTCTTTCCCTCTGGGTGCTTTTCAGATTTTTCTCTCTATCGCTGCTTTGGGGCGATATAATTATTATGTGCCTTGTAGTTTTCCTCAGGTTTCTCTGTGCTTGAAGTGTTTTGAAATTTCTTGATCTGTGGATAACTAGTTATCATTAAATTAGAAAAATTTTCTGCCATTATTTCTTCAAATCTTTTTTCTGCCTTCCCTTCTCTCCTGTCTTTTGAGGAGTCCAGTTACACATATATTATACCACTTAAATTTATCACACAGCTCATTCACTAATATTCTTTTTATTTATGTTTATTCATTTTTTCTATACATATTTCATTTTGGATAGTTTCTATTGCTATGTTTTCAAGTTCACCAATCTTTTCTTCTGCAATGTCTAATCTGCTGTTAATCTAATCCAATATATTTTCTTCTAGATATTGTAGTTTTCATTTCTAGAAGTTTGATTTGGGACTTTTGAAAATCTCTTCCATGACACCCCCTGAATTTTAGAATATATTAAATATCATTCGGATTACTATTTTAATGCCCTTGTCTACTAATTCTGACATCTGTGTCAGTATTACCATGGGTTCAATTGTTTGATTTGTCTCCTAACCATGGGTTTTATTATTTTAATTCTTTGCATATTTGGCTATCTTTGATTATATGCCAGGTATTTTGAATTTAACCATGTTGAGATCTGAACATTTTGGTATTCCTGTGAATGTTTGGAATTTTGTTCTGGGATACACTTAAGTTACTAAGTGCAACTAAGTTACACTACTAACTAAGTTACTTTGAAATAGTTTGATACTTTTGTGTCTGTCTTGCTTTTGAGATTTGTTAGGCAGAACCAGAGGCAGCATTTAGTCTAGGGCTAATTATTCTCCACTACTGAGACGAGATCCTTCTGAGGACTCTCTACCCAATGCCTGTAAATTGTGAGGTTTTCTAGTCTGCCTGGTGAAGCAGGCACTGTTCCTGGCCCTGTGTGAACACTGGCCCACTCCCCTCCAATCCTCTTGGATGGTTCTTTTTCTGACCTCAAGTAGTTCCCTCACATGCATGCATGAATTAGTTCTCTACAGAATACTTTACAGGGACCATCTGCAGATTTCCAGCGTTCTCACTCTGTGCAGCCCTCTTCTATTCAGTACTCTGTCCTGGGGGCTCTAACTGCCTCAGTTTCCTCAGACTCTCAGTTTCATCTCCTTAGCTCAGGCAGTTCACCTGGTTCTACCTCATTCTCCCTCTCTATGCTGTGCCTGGAAACTCCCTCAAGGAAGTGCTCTGAGGTAATAGTGGGGCTCATTTCATTTGTTTTTCCTTTCTCAAGGTCACTGTCCTGTGTTGCTGATGTTCAGTGTCTTGAAAACTACTGTTTTATATATTCTGTCTACTTTTTTGGTTGTTTTATGCAAAAGGGTAAATGAGGGCCTTGTTACTCCATCTTTGCTGGAAGCCAAAGTCCTCAGAAAGCATTTTAAGTGGCTTTCATATCTAGCTAATCTACATTTCTATTCAGAGGACAACTTAATAATAAGAACTTCTATTTCTGGAGGGCCTTCTGTGTGTCAGGCACTGTGCTAGGTACAGTTACACACAATTTATTCACGTAACATTTATTGCGCAGTTATTATGTGCCAGGGACTGTTCTAAGCATTGGAAATATATCACTGTACCAAACAGATTTTAAGAATTTCTATCTGTGTGGTGTTTATGTTCTAGTGGGGAAAAAGAGAATAAACAAAATTAACAATTTAGTTATATAACACTTTAAAGGTTAATGACTGCTCTAGAAAAATGAAAAGTAAGATAAGGGATTTCAGAAGTGCTGGACTGAGCATAAATGATTGCAGTTTTAAAGAGGATGGTCAAGGGAGGCTCCCTGAGAAGGTAAGACATTTCAGCAAAGACATGAAGGAGGTGAGGAGTGAGCCACAGAGGTATCTGGAGGAAGAGCATTTAGGCAGAGTGAGTAGCCAGTATAAAGCCCCTAGGACAGAAGCATGCACGGTATACCTAAGAAATCATAAGGAGGTCGGTGTCATTAGAGGAAAGAGAACAAAGGGGAGAGTAACAGGAGATGAGGTCAGAGTGGTAACCAGGCCTGATTGTGTAAGGCCTTATAAGTCATTGCAAAGACACTGACTTTACTCTGAGTGAAGAGAGGAAAGGCTCATGACCTGACCTATGTTTTAAAAGGATCACTCTGGCTGCTCTCTTGAGCAGAGATTGCAGGATGACAAGTGGAAGCAGGGAGACCAGTTAGGACACACGGCAATAATTCAGATGAGAGGAGATGCTGGTTTAAAGCAGGTGGGAGCAGTAGAAATAAGAGAGAAGTGGTTGGATTTTGATATATTTCAAAGACAGAACTACCTACATTTCCGGCATATTTAATGTGGAGCATAAAAGAAAGGGTCAGGGATATATTCAAGGTTTTTGCCCTGAGCAACCAGAAAGATAGAATTACCATTAACGAGATAAAAGAGGCTGTGAGTGAGTGAATTTGGGGAGTGATGGTCGGGAATTCAAATTTCAACATGTTAAATTTGAGATGTCTATTAGATATTTAAGTGGAAATATTAAAATAGGAAGTTGGAGGAATGAATCTGGAGTTCATGGGAGAGGTTCAGGCCAATAGGTCAAGTGAAATGAAGGCTAAGAACTGACCTGAATTTAGCAATGGGGAGATCTTCGGTGAGTTTGACAACAGCATTTTTGGTGGAATGGCAGGGCTTGATTGGGTGGATTTAAGAGACAATGGGAGGAGAGGAATTGGAAACAGAGAGTTTAAACAACTTTTTTTTTTTTTTTTTTTTTTTTTGAGACAGAGTCTCACTCTCTTGCCTGGGACGAGTGCCGTGGCGTCAGCCTAGCTCACAGCAACCTCAAACTCCTGGGCTCAAGCAATCCTGCTGTCTCAGCCTCCCGAGTAGCTGGGACTACAGGCATGTGCCACCATGCCTGGCTAATTTTTTCTCTATATATTTTTAGCTGTCCAATTAATTTCTTTCTATTTTTGGTAGAGACGGGGTCTCGCTCTTGCTCAGGCTGGTCTCGAACTCCTGAGCTCAGAACGATCCGCCCGCCTCGGCCTCCCAGAGTGCTAGGATTACAGGCGTGAGCCACCGCGCCCGGCCGTAAACAACTTTTTCAAGGAGTTTTTCTGCAAAGGAGGAAGAGAGAAATGGAGCAATAACTGGAGGAGAAGGTAGCATCAAGAGAGGGTATTTTACAAGGGGAGAAATAACTGCATGTTTGAATATTGATGGAAATAATCCAGAGAGAGGAAAGAGCTGATAATGTAGGAAAGAGAAAGGAAATTGCTAGGGCCATGTGCTAGAATAGATGAAAGGGGGTGGATGTGGGATATACGAGAAGGTACTGGCTACAGACAGGAGTACAGATAATAGGCAGGAAGGCATAGTACGTAGGTACAGATGCTGTCAAGAGTGTGAGTGTGGTGGTGGGAGTTTACGGAAGGTCTCATCTGATTGCTGCAATTTTGACAGTAAAGTAGGAAGCAAGGTCATCAGCTGAAAGTGAGGATGAGGGAGGTAGTGTTAGAATTTTGAAAAGAGAGAAGAAAGTGCGGAATAATGAGCTAGGAGAGTGGGAGACTAAATGGACAAAGGAAATGTAAGTATAACTGCCAGACATCATTAAGAGTTCACTTGAGGTTCATGGTCATGAATTTAAAGCAAAGCCAGTTAGAATGCTCGTGTGCTGTCTGCAGACACATTTGGTGCACAAGGTGCAGTCACAGATCAGGCTGAGAGCTGGATTTAACACGTACAAGGAAGTAAGAGAGGGACAAGGGAGTAGGGGGTGTATACAAGGGAGTAATTCAAATGATAGGCTATGGAATTTAAGCTGTGCAAGAAAGAAAGATAAATACTAGGGAAGAGGGACAGTGACATGGTGATAGGATCAGCGTGGGCCGGTGGGGTTGAAGAATGGTTGGATCAGAGTAACTTGTAGAAGGGGTGAGCTGTGAAAGACAGCAGGGGTTGGTCAGAGAGTGGGTTGGGCTTGCAGTAATTGGTCAAGCAAGGTCTAGAGCAGTGCTACCCAATGAGCAGGCTGTGCACTGGTGCCAGTCTGTGAACTGTATATTACTGATCTGTAGTGAAGTTAAGTTCAGAAATTGAAAGGAAATGTTTAGAAACACTGCTGCAACATTCAAGCATGTCATCAGTGGACTTGTTTGGGGATGCATTTGTTTTTTCAATCTCATTTGTCTACTGATTCGTGATTGTATTTTGCAAAAGTATTGGTCTGCAACAGATTGGATACAAACAAACAAAAACCAGGTCCTTCCCCACAGCTGAAGCACTGCTCTTGTGTGCATGACTATGCGTGGGAATGTCTCCGGAAGGTAGAGGCAAGGTCATTGGAGGAAAGGAGTTAGAAGGACCAGGCCTTTGAAAAATCAAGTCACCATCATCTCTAGCCTCCACGATAGCAGGCTGCCTGATTGCACAATGCCAGGGGGTACCATTCTCATTGTATGTTTTATGAACAATTCAACTCCATGTACAACGTGAACGGTGCTCTTGGAGTGTTCAAGGAGGTGGCCATTGTAATCCCTGTTTTACAGATCAGAAAACAAGCTCAGAGCGGTAAAATAATTGCCCAAACTCAGACAGCTACTAAGGGTAGGAACCAGATTTGAACCTAGGTGTGTCAGTTGTGCTAAAGCTGGACTCTTTCCACAACACCACTCTCTCTCTGTCACATGCTTGCAGCGCAGCCATAAGCCTCGTGAGAACTGGGGGAAAATGCCTTTTGGGAATGTGCTGTGGTCCATGTGACCAAGTGGGGCATTTCAATTTATTTTAGAGCCACAGCTCGTTATAGCCGCTGTGGGAATCCATGGCCATCACACCCATCGCCCCAGTTTGTTGAACCAAGAGGCTGAGGCACTTCAGGAATACAACATCCAATGTCAACACAGGCTTTCCTGCACTTTCTGTTCTTGTGCTTTAGTAATTGCATGTATATTAAAAGCATGTTCTAAATAGTCATTTGTGGAATGGTAAGATTGAGTAATTTTAATACTTTTATCTTTTTCTCAAAATTTGTGTGATGGATACATTACTGTATTATCTGAGAAAATCTAGTGTATTAAATAGATCTCTATTTTAAACCATCTTGTTCACATAGACGTTCTCTAAGACTTTCAGGCCTTTGATGAGGGCTGAGCAGGCCCACTCTCCCACTGAGCCTGAGTCCCAGGTGTGCCGGAAGCCTCAGCATTTCCAGAAAAGTTGGTGTTGGTTGTTTCTCACTCTCCATAGGTACATGAAGTTTCTGAGGAACCCAAAAATAAAGTAAGCATTAATCTCTTAGGAATTTCCTAGTTTCCTTCATTTCTTGCCTTTCTGGTGGACCTGGGCAAGTACAACAAGAGTAGAGTTAATTTATAAATCTCGTCTCTGTGTCACAGGACCTGTGAACACTGAGGTAATCCACTTCTTCTGGAAAGCCCTTCCTGGTGGTCCAAGTCAGTACACTTACACAACATGTAGGATACAGCATTGGGTTAAGGGCTGTGTCTGTGTGGCTCGCCAGGCTGCCCCTGTGAAGGCACGGCCCATGGCACAGCGCAGCACCTCACACACAGTAAGGAGGTGCTTGGTAGGGATTAGTCGAACCAGTGAATGAACTAACACTCACCGTGTATGGGTATTTTTGTGGTGATGGGTTTAATCTTTTCTACCTTAGGAAATTCGCTAGCATTAATGTATGTTAATGTACTGTGTATGAAAAGGACTTCTGGACTGCCTAGAATAAGACTTATTTTTATATTCAGACACATGACTTTTCACCCAGGGAAGATGTACAAGAAATAAAGAACCCATCAAAACAAGCAAATATAACTGGACAGGGTAGGATATGATCACTCAGTTTAGCTCTAAAGAATCAAAATGGAAATTAGGAGCAGAATTTTACTTTGAAAAATAGTACTGCAAATCACAATTTTGGTGTGGTGGAGAGACTAATAGTTAAAATACCTGAATATGGTAAATGCTAATCATCACAGTTATTAATGGAGAGTAAATTAAAACCTCTGATTGGCTTTATAATCATAACTAGAGTTTTCAAATGCATGTTATTAATTATTGTTATTAATGTGAAGTTTAAAATCTCATCTTCTTTTGGAGATTGTCAGTATAGGTGAATTTTAAAATATGCCTAACAACAGAAGTACCAAATGAAAGTTTCTTCTTCTTTTCTTCCATCTTGCCAAATTGCTCATTCCATCAATAAGAAATGCAACTGACATGTAAGGCAAGATAGATATACACTAAGTCTCACATCATTTATTTTTTATAAATTTGTATTCCAGTCAGATGGGGAATATTTCAATTTCAATATGTACCTCATTGACGTTAAGGGTCTAGAATCATTCTAATGACTATGGTAAAAATAAGATATTTCTCCCTAGTTTGCTTACAAAAATATATAAAAACTAGCAAAAAGCCTAACTATTATATTTAAATAGAGAATTCTTCTTCTTCTAGATTTGAAGACTAAAATATAGAAGACAGTTACATCCAACTTTTTTAATTATACCTTTTGAAATAATTTGTATATACCTTTTAAATAATTTCAAGTGCCACAAAAAATAATGTTAATAGCTCAAAATCAAAAGTTAAAAAAAAAAAACCCTAAGTATAATTTTTAAAATCTTTTTCTCCTCAAGCGTTTTACGATGGGATAATGAGACAGATGTCTCTCAACTGGAAGGACATTTTGACATTGTTATGTGTGCTGACTGGTAAGTACATAAAAATCATAAAACTCCTGTTAGAAAAAATAGCTTTGCTGGAGTAATTGGGCTGTACTGCTTTGCTGACGGCTAAGCAAAGTCAACAAATGAAGCACAAAGCCACCTTAACCCCAACAAATTAATATTCATCTCCATGTGACAGTTATAAGGTAGTCTTCTATCACACAGTAACTTCTACCACATTATTTCCCAAAGATTGATTTTGAGAAGCATTTCCATTTTCTGGAATTGCCTCTGTTTCATGCTTGACGTATCAGTAAATGGACGACTTAGGCAAATTGCAAATAATTATGGCTCGGAGAGGAATAGTCTGGAGAAAAAGGAGTTTATCAACACAAACAGCTCAATTAGCTTACTTCTTAGGAGAGATATGACTATTGATACAAGGGAATATGTATATGTGTACACACATATATGCTCTCCAGCAAATAAACATATCTGTGGAATATCTTTGGGGAAATAGCTTTTCTTAAAATGTGTATTTGCTATCTAATGTTTTCAGTGTATCCAATTATTGTATTTAATTATACACAAAACAAATATTATAAAATGACATTTTATTCTTATGCAAATAATAGCATTACAATCTCTGACAGGTGCCTGCTTTTTAAAAATAATTTACATTAGATATTTTATGTTCTATTTTAGCCCAGTCTACGTATTTGTTAATGAAAGTCTGATCCTAAGTTACAGGATAAACATGCATCATAATTATTTCAGCATATGGGAAACATTGACAATTCACAAGTGTTTTCCCTGTCAATAGTAAGATCTTGTTTGTAGTTTTATCATGATCTATATTATGACACTTTAGATCTGAAAACACAAGTTCAGATTCTGAAGTTCTATTATTATATATTGATAAGCCCAATCATAAGATCCAGAACTCAGAGAAGACTCCCTAGAGGAGAGTTGAATGGAATTTTCACGAAGTAGATTTATCTATTATTATTATTTTAATGAGATTTTCAATGGATAACTTTGCTTGTGAAGTTAATGGAATGAGGTTTGCTTTTTTTTCTCTTCTGAAAAATACTTCTCAATGAAAAATAACTTTTGTTATATTTTTCGCTGAGGGTTTCTAGTTTCTTATGGCCCTTTCAGTCTTTTTGCACCCAATTTCAGAAAGCCTTCTTCCAAAATGGTAGAAACCTAGATTTCTGACTAATCATTGGTAATGTGCCTCAATTCTGTATCCCTCATCTAATCAAAAATAAGGAGCTAAAACCTCACCATATGATTTGACCAAGTAATTTAGTAAATGCCTTTCCTCACCAAATATGAGAAAGAATCCTCCAGGTTTCATTGCACAGATGAAGATAATGCTGGCAGGATTAGATCAGATTAAGCATGAAAGTCAGATCAGAGAGCAGCGGCAAGAGGGAAGGGGCAGCGTCTTCTTGAAGGTTTAGACGGGGGTCACACGCAGACGGGCTCTGATTATGTGGGGAAGGCAGGTCTGGCCAAGAGATTTAGAGTTAAATTCGTCCCTCACACAAATATCAAAACAGCCTGGCTTTGTCATACCGCATGTCATGGACACTCACACCATGTCATCCTATTTGTACCAGAGAGGCAAGCAGAGGAAGTAAGATTTAAGCTCTTTTCTGATTAATGTTCTCAGGTTAAAAATAGCCACACAACATGTTTGAAAAACAGTCTTTTTTTCCCTGGCCAACAACAGGGTCACCCACAACTGATATACATAATGCATATTTAGTTTAAGGCTTTCATTACAAATACATAACATAATGCAATATTATATGAACACACATACGGACACACACATCTGGTAGCTGTGTGAGAATTTATGGCTTCAAGTGAACTAAATACGCCAAGCTTCATTTTATAAATGGCTTTTCTATGCATGAATTGTTGTTAAGTCTTTTTTTTTTTCCTCCTGGTGTTATAAGTGCCAGAACGTCAGCCTGTTTATAATTTCCCATTTGTAGATGTGAAACATTAAGCTACTCTCCTTGCGATGCTGATATTATTTCCAAAAGAAATGCTTTGGTAATGGTCTGTCTTCATATTCACAGGGATGGGTAAGCTGCTTAGAAACTTAGAAAGTACAATAATGTTTATAAGATGCACATTGTGCATATAGTGGCAAAACACAGGGTTCCACGAGTTCTTTATGTCTTGTTGGTTTGGGGTTTCGCTATAAGAGCCCTGGCATGGTTGCTGCTTCTAGGGGCAGGCAGGCAGGCAGACCGTGCTGCATTTTTTTAGAATGTCACAGAGGAGGAAAAGAAAGCTCTCTTTAGACACTACCTCTGAGATGAAACCTGAAATCCTCAGTGCCAGAAAGAGGTGCCACACATAAATAGATGGCGGTAAGTCTCACGCCATCCTTTAGTCATTGTCAGGAATGAGATCTGGATTAGGCTGCAGGAATACGAAGCAAGAGTCGGAGTTCAAATATTGGGTACATGGATTAAATTCTTACTGAAGCATTTCCAGCAAGGGTGGCATTGTCTGATTCCCTGAATAGCTAACCAGTGGTGATGCTTGAGCCCATTTACATGAAAACAAGCTCTATTCACAAACCTATTCCAGACCCACATTGTGGTTCAAGTAAAATGCACATGATTACAACAAGCGGTGATATGTTTATGTTCTTAAATCATTCATATATTCATATATTTACATTCAAACATTCAAACACCTGTAGGCAGTAGGGGAAATAACTTATTTCCCAGAAGAGACAGTCTCTTAGTTCACAACTAAACGTAGTAGCTCAACTAGATTATAAAATAAAGGGGCAAACTGTGAAAGCTAGTCATTATTCCACTGTTCAGCATTTTTGACAATGAAAAATAGTTTCATGGTTCAGCAGTTCCTAAATAACTTGTAAAACATCAACTTTGAAATAAACAGAAGGAAAAATAGAGGTACAGCCACACCTGCAAAAGGATGCTGTTGACAAACATCAAAATATTAGAATCTTTAACCACAGGTGTAGAAAAAAAAACCCTGCCTATCAAGTTCCTCAGTTGACTTGTTTAATGTTGAGTTTAATATAAGGATTCCTTTCTGCTGGAATGCAGTCCAGCCTGGTCCTTGCTGCGTTTAGAATAGTGAGTGATTGTTAATTTTAAGCCTGCCTTTCCAGACTCCTGTTCAATCACAATATAATCTGAGGATCTGGAAGTAAGATGTTTTTTATCCAATGAACGCTTTCATTCAGTCATTCAGTGTTTGACGGCTCTCCAGTTTATTGTAGCTCTGCAAAAATAGAAATGACTCTACATTTGAATTCTCAAAAGGCTTAGAAAGCATATCTGAAATGCCACCCATAGCCTGACCGACCCATTGAGCCGGGTCTGCAGGACGTTTGGCACGTCTGTGTGCCCGCAGTCCGAGACCGTGGAAAGAAATGAGGAAAAGTACTGTGGCCTGGAGCGCCCCACCTAGCGCGCCCCTCAGCGTTTCCACACCGGCTCTATAGTGTGGATTATGGCTTTTTTTCATCTTTTTTACTTTACTCTAAATCATGTAAAAAAACGTTTCTTTTTAAAGCTGTTTTTGTGAAATTTTTTTTCTCCAAATGGAAATGCTGTAGGCTCTAGAATTTCTTTGTTTCTTCTAGATGCTGTGATCATGGAGAGCTCTAAATCACAACTCATAGACCTTTACACCTAAAAAGATCTTTAGCCCAAGTGTAGTCAGTCCTTTTACGTCACATCTGAGAAGATTCAGTCCCAGAGAAAATGCATGAACTGGCCAAGATCTCAAAACTGAAAGGGGAGAGCCAAGTGAAATGAGAATACAGCGTCGCCCTGAGCTCTCACAAAAATCAGCTGATAAATACTGAAGGAGGTCATTCCTTTACTGAAAGTTAAATCTAAACCAGTGAATTTAACTTAGCACGTTTCACCTTGAAAATTACATCGTAATCTTCCTTTCTATAGATATTGACAGAGAAAAATGGCTCCTTGTTCTCTGCACTAATGAATTTCCCTATGAGAGGAATCACAGATGCTCTGCCGTCTGCATAAAATTCTTGATTCTAAGGGAGGTGGCGAAAATGGTCCGGCACCTTTCCTTTGTTGGAAAATCTGTGATTCAGATCAATGGAACAAAGCAAGTGTTGATGCCACAAGTGAATCACATAGAGAGATGTGTGTGTGTTAATGGCCAAACTAGACGGCCAATGTATTTTGATCGGTAACTGAAGAGAGAGTTAAAATGATATCTCCATCCCCATCACTGACCCACTCGGTCTTTTTTTAATAGATCCACTTAAGCTACTGCTACTCTCTCAGCCCATTAGGACTTATTTAAGGGGTGAATTTTCAAGAGATTATATATCATTCCCACTAAAACACGTTGAAATTGCTCATATGACGTACCCTACGAAGTGTTATAAATTCTGCATCAGAGTTAAGTAGAAAAGTGAGCTTGCTTGGAATAAAGATCTATTAGAGAACTACTAATAGAATTACTTTTGGGAAATTTGATTCAGAGTGATGGGGTAGACAACATTACCTTTCAAATAACTGTGTTTGGAATGTGTGCTGTGTGTTAGCTGCACTTTCCAGAGAGCTGTGAGGTTAACATCTTTGTCACCTTACCAACATTAAGTAGAAATAGTACTTTATAAGGGCATGTTTTAAGCTCAGCTGTTTAGGTGCTGTTTATTTTTTTCTAACAATTTTACCAGCTGTTAGGATGCACAGGTATAAACTGAGAGCGGTCCTTTGCTTAAATGCTGCTTATCTCAACCAGCCGGGTTTCTTATAGGCCTGAGTAGCTGACTCAGATATTTTCCCACAGTGATAGTCTTCTTAAAAAAAAAACAAAAACAAAACCAGAATGCTTAATTATTAAAACTTAAGATATTATTACCTCTCTAAAGAATAAGATATAGAGTCCTGAAGAGCAAACTTTTTTCAAAGACTTAGTTATAATTTGATTCCTTTCTCATTAATCCTTAATGGCTGTTAATTACTGTTTAATATACTTAATGGCAAATTTGTGTAACATTTAAATTACATACATTCTGTGCTCCAAGATTTAAGGACATAGTTTTATGAAAGGTAAGAAAGGTTTTTCATGGGTGATGATCAGGTTATCCTGAGGATGGATGGAATGGGATAAAATTCCCATCCTAGGCATGGTTTCTAACTCATGTGAGGAGGATTCCCGTTCCATTGCTCAAAGCACCTTCCATGGGAGAACCTTCCACTAAACCTATGGCACTGAAGAAACCCAAGCACTGACTTGGAAACATCTCGTAATCTGCTGTCCTCACTCCTCTTTCTCAAATGTGAGAATCATTAAATCAGAAGAGAGCCTCATCTGGTGAAACATCCTTAACAATATCAGTAAAGGAGCGTGCACAACCTGTTTTAGGGTCATTGAAACTAACACGCTACATAAGCCTCTTGATTTCAAGGACTCTGATGATCTGCCAGTCAGTCAGCAAGTAAATGTTCATTGAGCACCGTCTAGTGTACACTGTGCTGGAACCAGTAAAGCAAAGTGTATTACAGAATGGAAGCTCCTTGAGGATGGGAACTTTGTCTTATTCATAGCTTATCCTCAATGCCTAAATTAGCCCCTAGTATGTATATATAGGTGCTCAACAGATATTTATCAGCTAACATATATTATTAACTTGATGCCCACAGAGCCACAAAAGTGGGTCTTTATTGACAAGGAAACTGAAGTCTCATGAAGTGACCTGCCCAAGGTCACATAGCAGCAAAGTCAAAGCCAGAGCTCTATTAAACCCTGAACCACAGTCCTCCCTTGTCTAAGGTATGTCTCCACACAGCAGCCTCCTGTGAGGGAGAAGAGCAGCCCTCCTGCTGATGGCTGATACCCTTGGCTCAGAGAAGGATGAAGCAGCTCCACAGAGCAGGTGATACTTACCCGTGATGCTACGTGAGAAGTGAGGGGGCCAAATCGGAAGGACCGACCTGTGGCATCAGAAATGGGAGTAGGGGGCCTCGCTTAGGCTCCTCCTAGGATGGCTTATGCACAAGATTGTTGGGTGTCCTGGCTTAAGGTGTAAGAGACCCACTGCTAGAGGAGAAATCCAACTTGTGAATGGAACAATTTTCCACATTCCCAAACAAATGCATTTGGCATTGCGTTATGGGTTAAGATGCCTTTTCAAAAGTAGTTCTGCTGCCCTTGCTTTTTAAAAAGATGTCATTGTCAATTTTTATTAAATAGAAGACAGTCATTTTTTTGCTTTGCTTTGCAAATACACAACCTGGAAGTGATGGCTCTGAAGCTCAAGAATACACTGTCATCATAATGACCACCTCTGCAGCCCAGCTGTTCTTCCCCAGGAATCAATCATCCTGTCAGTCTATGGTGTCCTCTGCTCTTTTCCAAATGTTGTGGGAGAGGAAAAGAGACACAGACATGCTCGCTGCCTTCAAAAGGCATAGAGTCTGGGTGGGAGGCTAACAGGAATGAAGGAGCCCGGGAGAACGCCAAGATGCTCTACTTCCGGTACTGAGCTTGGAAAACAGAGAGATCATTATGTATGCAGGTAACCAGGGATGGCTTTCTAGACCAACCTGGCCTCACTCCAGTCATGACCTAACCCGGTGACTGCCCCTCTTCTAGGCATTACTTTATGCTCTGTACCCATGCGAGAAGTGGTATGGAGCAACGGCTCAGAGAAGCCACGTGGCACAGATGTGAATCCCAGCCTGCCGATTGGTAGCTGTGTGACTCCAAACCTCTCTGTGCCTCAGTTTCCTTAGCTGTAAAATGTGGACAATAATAATCACAATAACAATGATAACTACCTCCTAGGACTGATGTGATGATTAAATGAACCAACCCATGAAAAGCTCTTAGAAGGTACCTGGTGCCCAGTACTCAGCTCAGTGAGTGTTAACTGTGTTGTTATTAAAATGTATGAGTCTCTGACATTTGTATTTAACGTGCGAGCTGTGTATGACTCACCTCCTTATTATATTGTAACCTCTGTAAGGACAGGAATAGTGTCCCCTTCTTCCTCATCTCTTGATTGCTTTTCAATGCTGTATATGCATGGCTATATATGCCATGGCTTTGGCAACCAGACATCCTGGACATTCCAGGACTGTTCAGATTTCAAAGATTCAAGTGCAATTTCTGCACTGCAAAGTTCATATTTATCAGATCATATATCCCAATATGAGGTTCAGAAAAAAGTGGTCTCCACCAATGACTGTCATTGGCAGACTCTAGCAGCTTTGCTTTCTCTTGGCAGAGTACGTAGAGTGCTCTGGCCATGCACAGAAGCCCTTCTCCAGGGGCAGCCTGACTCCACGGTGCTTGGCAGCCAGCTCTGCTCTGGGTCCCTTTACCTCTAGATGCTTCCACTTGCCCCCACCCCAACCCCACCCATAGAACATTTCCTGGGCTTTGATAAGAATCCAGCTGTCTTAGTCTGTTTTCTGATGCTATAACAACATACCACAGACAGGATAATTTCTAAAGAACAGAAATTTATTTCTCATAGTTCTGGAGGCTGGTAAGTCCAAGCTCAAGGCACCAGCAGGATCAATGATAACACCCACTGAAGACAGGGTCAGAATGACCCAACCAAAGGGTTGACAGACAGAGCAATGAAAGAAATTCTTTAAAGACCAGAGGAGAAAAATGAAAAACCAAAGTGAACTGAAAAAAAAAAAATTAACGTGGAGGTCAAGGGAGAAAATTCCAGAATTACCATGGTCTCTGTGATATATTGCCTAAGCCTGTTCTTTGTGTTTGGAGCTATACACTCCTAGGTCACCGGTTGAGTCTAACCTCACTGCTGTTCCTAGTCACTAAAAAACATTACCCTCTGAGATCTGCTCTGTGGTTTGGGTGCAACAGGGTTGGTATCTTGTTTTATGAGGGCAGCCTCACAGGACCCTTGGCAGGCAGAGGACGCAGGTGTACGGGGACTAGGCTCTAATGATGGAAAGTGCCCAGAATGCTTCGTCCAACCCAGTGACTCCCTCAAACAGCAGTTTAGAAATTGTCCCTTTATGTCTATGGCCATAACATGGCCTGATCTTGTCTGGGATCTCCAAAGCTAAGCAGGGTTTGGCCTCGTTAGTACTTTGATAGGAGAAATTGTCCCTTTAATGTTCATACATGGCCCAGTCATGTGTCAATCCTGGCCCATTGCATGTTGATGACTTTAGTTGGATAATACTGACCACAATATTTTTCTTCTTCTTTTTTTTTCTTCATTGAGACACTTGAATGGTAGGAAATGATTTCTCTTTTTTAGTGCTGGGTGAACATATGTCATTAGCCTCGTACTTATCTCCCATTAGTATCATTAGACTTGAAAACCCAGTTTAATCTGGATTCTCCTCTCTTCTCAATGTCAGCCTGTTTCTGGACCAGTACAGAGCCAGCCTTGTTGATGCAATAAAGAGATTACTCCAGCCCAGGGTGAGTATGTTTCTATTTTTCTTCTGAACACTGGCTACAGAATAATTAGTCTATGCACAAAGATGGAGACAGTAATGGAATGGCAGGATTAATGTCATGTAATACTTTAATACTTATTATGTCCAACTTCAATTGGGTCTTCTGATCTATCAGATCCCTTCCTAAT
Organism: Indri indri; assembly: GCA_004363605.1. NCBI lineage: Eukaryota > Metazoa > Chordata > Mammalia > Primates > Indriidae > Indri > Indri indri. The sequence continues at coordinate 49,124 of RJWJ010006107.1, forward strand.
CATAACTAGGAAACTTCTTACCCTTGGCCTTCTGATAAGAAACACAGTGGGTAGTAAAATAAATGAAACTACTTCAAAGATAGTGTGAGATTATTTTTATCAAAGAATTTCTTGAGTCTTTTCCTTTGATAACAATATCTTCATATTAAAGTAGAAGTATGATATTGAAACTTTTCTGTTGACTTCTGTCATTTTTAATCCCTTCAATAGTAACCTTTGTCATTGGGTATTTATGTATCGCAAAAGAATACTTTTTTCTTTTTATTTCTGTTTATATTAAAGAAAAAGGACTTCAGATGAATCTGTATATTAAAAGTTCTTTACTTTAAAAGGAAGCCATTATTTACATATTATAAACATTAGGTCACAATGAAGCCAAGCATGGCATAAAATATTGTGCACATTTTTACATTTATATATCCATTTATGCCTGTGAGTAAATTACAGAGTTTGTATCCACTCTTATTTTGTTGGGCTGTTATACTAAGCTAGGAGGTCCTGCAGCCTAAACGGAGAGTTAATATACATCTATTTAAAGTAAGAAAACTAGTTTTAAGCTCATGCATTTAAAAAAAAAATCTTATAAGTACATAAGACTCTTGCTGTGCCATGGGAATTTAAAATAGGTTAGCAGTATTAATGTAATCTAAGACAGGAACTCACATTTATGCAAGAAGACTGCAGTGTGCGTGTATGTGCACATGCACACGTGTATTTTCTAAAGTTTGTTTTTAAAGTGTTTTTTAAAAGAAGGTTTACTTTAGTCTTCTGACCTCAGTGAGACTTACAGACCAATACCTTTCAATCTTTCTTTTATATCTTTTCCACATTGAAGGTTCCCAGAACAATTTGATAATCATCCTTTGCCTTACACTGTTGCTTTTTATTTTGCTATCTCTATACAGCTCAGAAACTTTAAATAGGCTCTCAGAGGAGTAACCACAGCTTTATAAGTGGCAATCAATTCAATTAAATTGGCCTTTTCAGGCTGGGTGAGGTGGCTCATGCCTGTAAGCCTAGCGCTTTGGGAGGCTGGGGTGGGAAGATCGCATGAGGCCAGGAGTTCGAGACCAACCTGCACAAGAGCGAGACCCCATCTCTACAAAAAATTAAAAAAAATTAGCTGGGCATGGTGGTGTGTCCCTGTAGTCCCAGCTACTCAGGAGGCTGAGGCAAAAGGATCGCTTTATCCCAGGAGTTTGAGGTTGCAGTGAGCTACGATGATGCCACAGCACTCTAGTCCAGACAATAGATCAAGACCCTGTCTCAAAAAAAAAATTTGCCCTTCTCAGTTCCTCCTGTGAAGTGGGTGGTTAGGTCCTGGGGCAAGGAAGGGACATGTCCCAAGCTGTTGATACCCGCTGCATGGTTGAGTAGGCAGCCCAAGTTGAAGGCAGAAGAAAGAATTTTGGGCCTCTTCATCTCCCTGATAGCCTTGGGTGATTCTTGTGAGCATGTGCATGACCATATTTTCAGGGAGAGCACTGAGATTCTTGGATGTAAAGGCCTCTATGAAAATGTATCATGCATAAATACAATGCTTTCAAAGACTCCTGGATCTCACACCATACAAATAGTACTTCACTCATCACCAATACCCCCTCAAAGCCTATTTGTGGCAAATACACCATTTTGCAGCAGATTTGCATGATTTACCTAGGATCTATTGTACATCGTTTGGATGATTTACAATAGAAAACTGCCCAAGCTATGAACAGACCTAAATGCAGATTGCACTGGAATCTCTAGCAGCTCTTCTGTACCCTCTAATAAACCCCGAACACATTCCCCCCACCCCTGGCTGAAGAATGGCTCCACACAGCAGCCTTCCTTCTGACAGTCGATACTCGGCCTTAGCCCAGAGAAGGATGGGGCAGGGCTCTAGAGTAGGTGGTACTTACTCATGCTGTGGGAGGAACCGGAAGGCAAAGTCAGAGGGGCTCACACCAACCTGCAGCATTGGAAATGGGAGGAGGGGCCTGGCTTAGGCCCCTGGTGGAATGGCTGATACCCAAGGCTGCCAGGTATTCTAGCGTAAAGTGTAAGGGGCCCACCATCAGAGGGGAAAGCCCAGCAGTGGATGGCATGTGGACATGCCAAAATTACCACCCAGGAAGCTCATCCCCCTCAGGAGGTCTGAGAAGGCAAGAACCTGGACTCCCTGGGCCTCCACCCAGATGGCCCACAGAAGAGTTGTGCAGGCTTTGGCAGTGAACCTCGGCAGTTCCACATCCTGTGCTGGTGGCCTAGAAGTGTTCCCAAAGCTTGGGGGTAACCAGAGGAAAAACTAGACTCTTTTTCCTCTTGGCTGTCAGGGCTGGCTGTTCTGGTTCCAAAGGATCTTCCCCTGCTGAGGGTATGTACATGTGTGGAAATCACAGTCAAAGGCTAAGATAACATTCAAGGTTTTACTCCATTACAATTAAAAGTTGCTTTAATGCTCTCTTGAGCTCAGAAAATTGCTCCATGGTTTTGTGGTCCGGAAGCTGAAGGTACCACAAGAGACCCACAAAGAAACAATGGGGGGGTGGGCTGCACTGGTAGATCCTGAGTTCTTGGTGATTCAGTGCAAATACAGCAAGTTCTCAGGGTACGCAGCAAAAACTGCTCTTCAGCCAGATACTTCAAGTTCATAGCCTGGCTCCAGTTTCTGAAGGTATAGTGCAATGGGTGGAAAGAGTCAGAAAAATCTGCTCGCAAAGCCCAGATCTACACTAACTACCTAGCCTTTCTGAGCCTGGGTTTCCTCACCTGTGAAAAGGCCAAACTAATTCCTACCCTGTGGGCTGGTGTTAAATATTTACATATGAAAATGCTCAGCATGTGCCTGGTGCACAGGAGGCACTTATAAGGGAGCTGGTTCTTTTCTACCGCTGTCCATGCTTATCAAGGTTAATACTCGTGAGACAATTGTCCAAAGGGACGGTGGCCTGTCAGGATGCCTGAATTCCAGGCCCAGTTTGACAATAATAGGGTCTGAAACTGCCTTTTGCCCCATTTTCCCCAAGGAGGGAGAGTGAGGGAGTTCACCTATCTCTCATAGAGTTCTCTCAGCTCTAAAATCCTTAGTCCTCCTTGCAGAAAGAAGGTATACTTGAGCCCTGGAGGCAGAAAGCTTACTCTCAGATCTGGGCTCTGTAATTGACTACATTCATGTCTGGGAGCCTCATTTTCTCATCTGTAAAATGGGGCGTGAACAGGCCAATGCACTGTATTGTACCTGATTGGCTCTGCATATCTCTTCAGTGTTAGCTCTTGTTACCTGGCAGAACTAGAGAGACTTTCTGACTGTGGTGAATACAGACTAGAGGGGGGACTCTTTCTAAGCATTTTTCTTGGAGAAATGCTGGTAGGAGAGGAAGACGCCATTTTCTTGACCTGGACTTCGAGAATTTCTGCACATCACTGGCATTCTGCATCTCCCCTGCACGCATGTCCTGAATACCTGTAGCAGGCCCTGCGCTGGTGCCGGGAGGATTGTCTACCCGGATGAAAATGACACTTTTTGCTACAGACAGCCCCCAGAGAGTGGGGGGAGAGAGTACTACAACATCAGCAAGAGTGAAATAATTGCAACATGAAGGTTCAAGTGTCAAGCTGTGGAAAGAAATGAATTCTGCCATTTGGGGGAGTGTGGCGGTGCTTGATTTCTAGCTTGAGCAAATCAGTTGTTTGGGGTCAGAGGGTCCAGAAGCAAAGAAAGTAGATGGACTGTACCCCTATAATAACAAACAATAAAAAAAAAATTCACACTAAAAAAAAAAAAAGAAAGAAAGTAGATGGAAAGGAAGGTGATTGAAGGGAAACAGGCCTCCAGCAAGAGCTTAGCCACCAGGGTAGGCTCCTTGCTTGGCCCCAGGGCAATGTCAAATCCCAGGACTAAGCTTAAATTCTTGGCCACACAGGCACCTATTCTGAAAGTCATTGCAGAAAGCCCCGAATTTCATCAAGGAATGTTTGCCACCACCTGAAATGGAAACTTTCCTCAACGTGCTGGTTTAGACAAACTGTAAAGACAATTAACTCCTGCCAGAATACTACCAGGGAGTCTAGCAAACTTAAAAGACGAAAAGAATAGAATAGATATTAAAAAGGAATGAAATCAGCAAATTTTACTCATTCCAAGAGCAATGCTCCCCTCCCGCTTTTCCCTGTGGTGAGTGGCTTCTTGTTGCTGATGATTGATAGGGTGACTCTCTGTCATTGTGTTCCTTAGAGTCCGTTGACAACAGCAATGTGCAATATCAGAAGACCCCAATGTAATTTAAAATACAGCCACAGCGACCTCCAAGTTGAACTTTTGCCCAGAAATGACAACCAACAAATGGTGTCTACTAATATTCCTCTGAAATGGCTTTGGGCAGAGGGAGGGGAGCCAAGCTGGCCGGGCAGCCTGAGTTTACTCCACAAGGAGATGTCTGGAGGTGCAGTATTGACAGCCCTCCAGCTTGTTATCACTGCTGACCAATCTTCAAGAATTCGAAAAGATCACACTGGAATTCATTTCACTTTCTTGAGAAACTGGCCCTAACTGACCACCAAATTCCCGGAGTCCTGCCTATATCCAAGGAGTGCTATAAATGTAAATCATGGACTCTCGTTTTAGAAGAGCAATTTCATTTTACTAATAGACTTTCTCATGTTTTTAAAAAATCTAACATCTCTGCTCACTTCTGTGCAAACATCTGCTTTTGCTTGTTTCAGGGAGATTGCCTTGTGTGTGTGGGATCAGCGTGGGGCTGGAGGACACTTGGGTTCTTGTCTGCTTGCTTGCTTGGAGGCCCAGCAGAGCCTCACCTGTTCTTGGTGCAAAGCGAGCTCACTTGGTCATAGGAGTGCTCTTGAAACAGGGATTGTAGCAATGAGAGCCCCCCAGATGGTTTTAAGATGCACTGAGTATGGGTCTAGCCCTAAGAAGTCCTTTTCTGAAGTCCACCCAAGTGTAGACTCAGCATGTACAGTACTGTGTGCTCAGCAGAGAATACCGAGACAGGAGGTAGAATCTCTGCCTCCAAGGAAGTTATAATCTGGCTGTGGATATGTAACACAGCGTGGTGCTATTTTTATTTGTTTTGTGCATCTTCCTAATTTATACCTTAAATAGAATGTGAGATACTCAAGGGTTTGGACTCTGTCTTGAACATTTGTTGAGCTACTATCTGCCGGGCACTGTGCTGAGGAAGAGGGGTAGGAGTATAAACATGACTCAGGAGCACCGTGAGACTCATAGTTCGCCAGGACACATAAGCACATGAGCTACCAGGAATTACAGTGCAATACAGTGGGTCCCAGGAGAAAGCAGCAATACTGACCAACTGCGTGAGAAAGACTTCCCTAGTGACAGTGGTATTTGGCTTCGGCCTTAAATAGTAAGAAGGACACTCTAAGCCTGGGAGGAAGAGGACAGAAGGTAGTATATCTGGTGGAGGGAACAGTGTTCAGATGGGTGGAGTATGAAAAAGCATGATGTGTTTTGCAATCAACAAGAAGTTTGCTCTGGCTGGTGTGTAAGACTGTCTGTGTAGTTTTGGGGTTAGGGTTGGAGAGGGCCAGGAGATGAGGTTAGAGAGTTAGGAAAGGCCAAGGACACAATGAAGAAGAAACTGGGCTTTATCGCATGGGTCCCAGAGAGCCACTGAAAGTTTTTGAGCAGTGGTGTGGTCAAATGTGGGTTCTAGAAAGATCACTCTGGCCATAGCATAAAGGCTGGACTGGAGTAAGAGAGAGCTTGAAAGCAGCACGTCTCCTTAGGGGTCCAGCATGGACCAACTTCCACCTGGAAACATCCATTTAGGCGCTAGTGGGGACCCGAAAGTCGAGAAGAGGGAATTGAAGGGCCATTCACTGAAAGGTCCACTCAGCAAACATTTATTGAGTGCCTCTCAGATGCAGACACTGTGCTAGGACCTGGGGGTGGAGGAAGATACAACACAACCCTGCCCTCACGGAGCTCAAGGTTCAGCAGGTGTCAAGGGCGTAGCAGAGGCAGGGGTACCCTGTGAGGCAGGAAGTGGGAGTGGCTAACAGGGGGAGGCAGTGCAGTGTGGAGGCCAGAGAGGCCAGCAGAGGCATCACAGGGCAGGGTGTCTAATCTGGGTGCTGAGGGGCGAATAAGAGATCACCAGACAGACAAAGAACTGGAGGCAAGAGAGGCATTCCACCCAAAAAGAATGTTTGCATGTTCAAAGACACGGGGATATGTAAAAGAACATAGCAGAGGGCTGCGATCAGTTGGTCTACCTAGAGCCCAAGGCGATTCCGAGGGAGAGGCAGGAGAAGAGGCTAGAGATTAAGGCAGGGGTCATGTCGAAGTGGGCTTTGCCTGCCATACCAAGAAGGAGGGACCCGGGTCAGTGGTTTTCAAACCCTGGTGAATGGCAGAACCTTTTGGTCAAAAATTTTTAGCCAGTACCCTGATCATAAAACAGATAAAAGTGAAGCAGCTTTAGTTAAACTGGCTGTGAGACTAGTGCTTCCTCTGTCTTGGTCTCCCTTCTGTCTCTCCAGGCCACCCTTGAAACAATTCAGAGCACAGTTTGAGAACCATCTGTAGCAGGTGACAGTGACACAGGTGGGGGGATGTGGCATTGAAAGATTTTTAAAGGGCCATGATTCCCAGGTTTCCAGCTTCATTTTGAAGGTGACAGGTACAGAAGTGCTTGGTACGTAGTAGGTACTCAGCTTGTGTGCGTGTGTGTGTGTGTGTGTGTGTGTGTGTGTGTGTGTGTGTTGTGTTGGACCAGTAGTGCCTTGGGAAGGGTAGGGGATTGGGGTCAGGATACTGAGCTCCATTTTGGACAGAATGGATTAAAGGCATTTTCAGATTATCCACATGCAGAGATCTATGGGGGTGGGCCCTGGGCAATAGTGAAAGCTGTAGCTATAGACTTGTAGTTATTGGTGTATAATTGATAGTTGAAGCTATGGACTTTGGTACGATTGCCTAGAATTAGATAGAACCAAAAAAAACCAAAAAAAGTAGGCAGAGCTCTGGGGACCACTGACAAGTAAAGGGCAGGTGGGAGAGGAGAAGCCAGGAAGGGGACTGAGAGAGACTGAGAAATGGTAGGGAGAGAAAGCGGGTGACGGCAGTGTCTCAGAAACCAGGTAAAGACACAGAACGTAAGCCTAAGCTTAAACATGTAATTGGTGTTTAATAGTTGGTTTACTGGAAATGAAAAAGGAATAAAGGCATTCCATTGGCATAGCATATTCCTTTTGAAATAAATCTGAAGCATACTTATTTTTTCTAGAAGTGTACACCCTCTAATATATGAGTATAGATTAGTCTAGCAAAATAACAACTGAGCTCACACTGTAAACAGTATCACTGTCGTTTAGTGAAACTTCTCTCTCTTCGGGGATAAATGAATTCTCTCAAATTTCTTCTCATCAATCAACATTTTACATTCAATCGAGTGTTCATTCTGAGTTTAAAGTGATTCTGTGACTGAATGCTTAGAAAGTTGTGCTTTGGTAAATTGAAAATAATTTTTCTAAACCGATGGGCTAATTTGAAATCTATATTCTTTTTCTTCTTTTGATTTTCACAGCCCAAATTGTAAGGCGTATTCCTCTGGTTGTACTCTCCACAGATGATGCATTCTCTCCCCTAGGGATGCCGGGGGGCTTCTGAAACCAGTCATTATGGGGAGAGGCAAATGCAGCACTCAGTAGGGCTTAGTGGATATTTATTGAATGAGGTAGATGATGTACTATCTTCCCTCCTAAATATTAATCCACATCTCAAAGGTATCTGTATTCAATGAACTGAAAAAGAAAACAAAAGTCATAACTGAGTAATTAGAGATTAGAACTACTGCTTGCTCTTTCTCTTTCTCATGGGTACACAGCACTGTGCACAGAATGCCACCCTCTGAAGCTCCATCACAGAAGCTGACTCCATAAAAGCTTCTTGAAGAAAATCTTTTCAAAAGAATAAGCAATAGAACATGACCTTCAAATTCCCAAAGACTCGCATTTTTTTACATTACTCAACATCTGGATTTAGTTTATTTTCTCAACAAATATTGACTGAGTGTTCACTATATGCAAGGCACTGAGAAAATGTGGTGAATAAAACATTAGAAGATCCCGTTGTCATGGAGCATTCGTTCCAGCCAGGGGAATGGGCAATGACAAACAAGACACGATGTGTGTCAGTGGTGATAAGTGCTAAGAACAAAAATAAAGCTGGGATGGGGGGTGTGAGTGATAGGGGAGGGGCCTACTGTTCTAGGCAGAGTGGTTAGGGAAGGACAGGTAAACTGAGACCAGAAGGAGGATGGAGATGTTTAGACAGAGAGCACTGCCACGTGCTTAGTTGCAATCCCTTGCAGCTCACCCCCACCAGCAAGTAGGTGTCGTGTGAAGAGTGTGTGCTTAGCGTACGCAAGCATTGGCCCAACCAAGAAACCTGTAGCCCTGCAAACGTTACGGTATACAGTTTAGATAATGGCTGTTGAAAACCAACTCTTCAAGTGTAACTGTAAGATAATTTTTGCAGGTGACTTTAAAATATAACAACTTCCATTATTCAAAAATCCAGAAATGGCAAGCCAGCTCTTAGAAATGACTAAAATGACCTACTAGCATTCCCTTTTTTTTTTTCCTAATGGAGACTTTTGCTCTCCTGCTGAGACCACGTATTATATCTAGTTTCATGTAAAAATGAATTTTTGCTGCTAAGTTTGAAAACCGCCTGAAAATAGCAATTAATATTGGAAAAGTTGACAGAACCTTAAGTATAGTGGCACGAATGGCGCTGCTATAATTACGTGCCTGAGTGTGTACATGTCTATGTAAACACAGTATGAAAACACACTTGATGTCCAGGACAGTGTGTTGGTGTATTTTCTTTCAGGTAAGTGAGGGAGAGAGGGGGAGAGAGTTAATGGAATTTATATAGCACTGTTAGTAGGTGTGGATTTTTTAATCTTACATCCGTATACCCTCATTTTTCCAAATTATTTTCACATCCATTGCCTCATTTGATTCTCACAACTTGCTGGGGGAAAAGAAAGGTAGGATAGGCCTTGTTCTTCCCATTTGATGGATGAGAAAACTCAGTGGATCGGCTAGAATGGCTTAAGGTTCTTATCTACAAAACAAGGAGATTGGACTACAGCATCTCCAAGGTCCCTTCTAGCTCAGCAGGTTCTACGATTCTTTTGTTTCTGATTGTACTGAGGTGCCACCATTGTTTAATGGTGGAGATTCCTTTTAAGTCCAGAATCTTTTCTACCATACAGTTCCACTTACAGTCTTCAAATCCTTCCCTGCTTATTTGATCATCTATAAAACGCCGTGTCTACTATACAAGGTTGTTGAGAAGATTGTTGAGGGGATTAAAGGGAGGGTTTGGGAAGCACCCAGCACGGTGGCAACTATCGTCATTATTGTCATACTGTTACTAATGAGGAGACAATGTAGTGTAGTTGGAAAGAGCATCAGTGTTGGAGCTTCTGATCATTTACTGGAAGAGCTGTTAATACCTACAGCACAGGGTGGTTTGAAGACTAAAGGAGATGATGCATACGTGAATGCCCAGCCCCATGTCTGACGTACCAGATGCTCAAGAAATGGTTGGTACATATGAATGATAAACCACCTTTCATAAGACACTGGGGTATATTTTCCCGACTCTTTCAAAACCTGAAGTGGTTTCATCTCACATTTCACAGAGGTGAAGTATAACCTTGAAATTAACAGAAGCGTACAGCCATCTTTAAAAAAAAAAAAAAATAGAAAGAAAAAGAGATTCTGAAGTTTGGCCATTCTGTTCACATCTGGGAGATGGAGGGAAATCTACATGCACCCAGCAGTTAGCAAATTGTCCTTGTGAAGTTTCATGTCAGATAATCTACTGCAATTCAGTATATATTTTATTCCAGTCCCCCCATTCTCTGCACTGCCACAATCTCATAAGATTGTGTGGATTATTTAGAAAAGCCTATTTACCCTCTCAATACCACTTTCTTTGCAAAGCAACCATTTGAGTACTGTGAGGAGCAGCTTTGCTACAGCGATGACCCTTATGAGGGATTCAGTGAAGCTGGAAACCGAGACCCTGGAGCCTTGTCTCTGGCGGTGTGCTCACAGACAAGGCCGATGCAGGACTGAAATGTGAAAACTCCCCAAAAGGATCTGTGCTTATTTGTCTCTATGAAGGATTTCTTGGTACTGAATTTTTCAGGGCACAATAAACTAACATACATAAGCATTCGCTGCCACCTGCTCTGGAGCCGAGTTGCGGATGTGTTGGCAGGTGCTCCGGAGTCACAAGGTGAGTGGAAGTGCCCTGGAGCAGTTACTCTAAAATCTAGTAGGTGGTTTAAGCCATTGGCCCCGAGACAGTGGGTATTATTCAGAACACCAACTTTCAACCACATTTTGTTTATTATATGCATTGTTTGAAAAGGATGAAACACAGCAACTGGACATTTGAACATGAATGGTTTTTTCTTGTTTGATGTATATCTATCCTGGAAATTATTTCCACTGTGAATACCCATCCTGTGTGGACATCTCAAGAACAATTGAGTATTTCTGTCTGAGAGCAGTGCATTAAATGCTTTGACCAATGTCCGTTATGTTTGGTTGCCTTCCAATTTTAAAATGTGTGAATTTCCTTTTTAATATTCTAGGGGAAAGCAATGGTATTTGCCCCACGCCGAGGGAATACTTTAAACCAGTTTTGCAATCTAGCTGAAAAAGCTGGTTTCTCTATCCAAAGACATGAAAATTATGATGAACACATTTCAAACTTCCACTCCAAGGTTAGTTTTCTGCTTGTGTTAGATAACACTTTAATCCGCATTGCATTTTGAAGAGATCATGGTCTTTTTGGCAGGTAACCTAAATATTTGATTAAAGTACTCCTTTAGGTGTGTTGCTTCTGAACAGCTATTTGTATCTGATTATTTTGTGTGGTAAAGCCATCTTTTATCTTTGCATGTCTAGAAGGATTTTACAGAAACCATTCCTGTTTACTTCTTTCTCTCAAACAAACTAATCTTTTCATTCATAATAGACTAATTTGTAGGATGCAGAGGGAGGCGGCATAGAATGAATGATAAACACGCATTTATATTTTAATGAAAAACCTTCGGCTTTTAAGTAGGTTAAATGCTCAGTTGCACTGAAATAAATAGAAGGTGAATGTCTAATTGTATCATGCTGGACTATAAATCTTTATCTCTGCTTGCTTTATGGCTGGGTCAGTTGGCAGTTTGAGACTGTTAAATCTCATACAGAATTTCACAGTTGTGGGGTTATATGTCAGATCGAGGCACTACAAGATTTAGGTCAAAAGCACTTATCTGAGAGTGATTTCTAAGCCTGCTTACATAAAGCAATGTTATCAGCCTTTTTATTATTTATAGGTATAGAGCAATATAGGACACTGAGAGGCAAGTGTTTCACTGAAAACTTTTTAGGATTCTCACGTTTGCTAATACATGTCACAGTGACTAGTATAACATGTATTACTTCTGTTATTTTGTGCCTTACAGAAATCTCCCTTCACTGAACTGTCTGACCTTGGCAAGAGACTTTAACTTGTCAGGATTTCATAAGTTGTGACTGCAGAAAAGTAAAGGCCTGAGTTTAATTGTCTTCTGGGACAATGTGAACAGCATTCTTTATTACCCAGGACTATGATATAACGTAGCAGTGTGTAAGCTTTTGAAAAATTGTATGCAAAATGGATCTGATCTTCCAAGTACGAGAAAGGAAATTCCCACTTTCTTGAAATGGGTTTGTTTCTTTACATATATAAGGCTCCATTTAGCCTCTGAAGGAAAAAAATAGTGCTTTGTGAACTGAAAGAGTTAAACCATATTCTCTCACTGGTGGCTTCGGACCCATTCCCATGGCTCACAATCAGAAAATTAAAAAAAGAATGGCATGAGAGTCAAATCTTACCTGCTTCCCTAGAATGATGGTTTCCCCTTTGCAACCCTTCCCCAGAACAAAAGGAATGGCTCTGAGAGCTTTATCTGGTGGGGGAGAAGTTCTCTCCTGGCCCCCTGAGCTCCGCCACCTGCAGGAATAACATGGCCTTCTCTCCAGGGTCTGGCTGGAGCTAAGGGGATCAGATAAGGGCTGCTTCAATGCCACGTCATTCACTTTCCCCTGAACAGCTCAGGAGAGCAAAGGCTGCCTGCGTTTTTCCACCAACACAGATGCGGGCATTGTGCCTGATACCCTCTGTCTCCTCCCCGAAAGATGGGAAGTGTGTTGGGCGTGCCCACCTCTCCTTTCTCTAGAACTTTAGAGTGTCAGCACCTAGTGGCCAGCACCTCCTCTTTTTATTTCCAACCCTGCACACTACCCTGCTAAGCACACACATTTCATGCATCGTTAAAAGGTCTCTTCATTTGGATAGCGCAGCATGCCCAGTTAGTGCTCCGTAGGTAATCACCGACTGATTGGTCCCCCCAAAATAAATTTCCATAAATAAGTGCCCTTAGTCACTTCCGAAAAGTCAAATTCCATACTTTGCTGACCTTGAGCTAAGAAATAGTTCTCCTCCTTGTGTGGTGAGGGATGAGCCTGTAGAACCCTAGGGGAATATTCCGCAGAGTTGGGGTGCCCTGGGTAAAAGGTATTTTAAAGGGGCGCCCGTGATATATATTTTGATGACGAGAGCTACCTGCTCCAGGCGCGGGGACACCGTGTGCTTACTGGCTGGAGCCGAGCCCCGATGACCCAGCTCCAGCTCGCACGGGGAGTTGGGGAGTCGGGGAGTCGGAGAGTCTTCTCCTTTGCAGAAGGATCTCGCCCAGAGGCCGGACAGGGAGCCACCGGCCAAGCTGGAGCCAGTGGAGAGCGTCCCTGCTGCTCCTCGCCCAGCCCAAGTGCCCGTCAGCAGGGTGCGGGCGGAGGCCCGAGGCAGCACCCCTGCGCCCTCCGGCCGCAGCCCGCCCGGGGCTCCGGGGACGCGCAGGGGCCGGCACGGCCGCGCAACTCTCCACCCTGGCGGCTTTTGTTGGCCGCGTGCTAATAGCCAGGGCTTAAAAGTTTTCCATCTTGAGCGGCAATCAGCTTTCTTCCTGTCGGTCTCTGGCCAAAGCCCCGTTGTCCCTGGGACGCGCTGCTCCCCAGTGGAGGAGCGGCGTTTTCCTTCAGGCTGCGTGTTATCCTCTTAGCCCTACTGTGTTGGAATAGAGCGTAACCAGCTGGAGGACTGTAAGACGCCTGATAATGCCGCTCTTTTCCGCTGTCCCGTCTTAATCTTGTTACACAAATGGTTGTGAAGAGATTCATGAATTTTAATTTTGCCCTCTGCATTAGTGCCTCGCGTCACTCATACACAGCTGCCTTCGATGCCGAGTTTTTCACCCCTCCTCTTACAACAGGGGAAAAAATTAGTTACAATCTTGGCAGTAGTGCAAGGTAAAAAAAAAAAATCTACAGATTTAGGCAACCACCCATGAAGCTGATTAACAGTCAGTGATCAGGAGGAACAGCTTTGCCTCTTAAACTTTTCACCTCTCATTGTTAACTGTGAAATTTTATTTCCGTTAAAAAGCAAGCCTGTAATCAAAACGGTGCCATTCTGCACTTTTCTGCCAGTGCTTTTGTTAAACTGTGCCCACACTATGCAGCCAGCGTGCTCAGAAACCGGGCAGCCAAAGGTGTAGTATGTTTTTAAAATATTGCCTTTCTGTTCGTCCAGGCAACGGGAAGAAAAAATAAAACACTTCCCTTCCTTCCCAGCATCTTGGTCTCCTCCAGGCTGGGCATCAAATGCATGGCCCCATGGTGTGGTTTGAAACCTTTAGGCAGGATGTTAAGATAGCAAATTGTTTAGCAAGGTAGAGAGGTAACTTGGAGATTACAGCTGGCTTGAAATTAGTTAATAAAGATACTCTCATTCATGCAAATGTTCCTTAAAATATAATTTTACATGCCATGGGTTTTTTGTTGTTTTTTTTTTTTTTTAACTTTCGCAAAACCACCCTCGACCATTTATTTTCTGTATTTTTGTATGTAAGTCTGGAAATAGGCTTGGGCCGCGCTGTGAATTCAGTACATTTGTGTTAAAAGCACGGCCATATTGCACTTCTGCTTATCTATTCAAAATGCCACATTACAAGTGGCTGGTGCTTATAATCTGTGTGGTGTGCTGTTGATAATTGTGGATACTGTAAAGGGTAAACAGTCTGAACTCCATTCCCGCTGCTGCTGCTCACGCAGGAGTAAGGCTGAGCGTGTTACATCCAATTATGAAGTAAAGCATAATGCTACTAATAGCTGCTATATAATTTAGTTCAGTCCTCAAAGACCCTGTTTTAACCTATGAAATTGAAAATTTGTTTTATTCACAATTTGGGTTTTGTTCATTTTTTCAAGGTGCTTTTTTTCATTTGTTAAAATTGTAATTATGAATTGGGCAAAGAAGTACAGCTTGAGTATGTGGAATTAGTCTTAAACCTCATAACATTCTCCCAACGAAGAAAGTATTTCCCCACAGCTTCGTGTGTATTCAAGTACCCTCCCCCGACAGACTGGCTCGGTTCCGCCGTGATCCGGTGCCGGGCGATAGCGTTGCCTTTGAGGGCTGTTGGCTCTTCCCCATGGCGGGAAGGGCTCACAGTGAAGACCCGGCTGGCCCCTGGCCCCTTCCAGCAACGAAGCCTCCGCTCTGGCCTCCAGAGGTCAGCATAGAATCCAAGTTAAAAGTGATTTCTAACCCATATTTACAGAAGAATTATTTATCCCACATATTACCTCAGGGACTTTATAAAGAGCTCATTTGAGTCTCTGTATATTAGTGCATTGTGAGTGAGTAGGTCAGCTGACTGACGCTGAGTAATCAACTTTCCCTTATCCCCAATCCCTGAGGAAAGAATTTAGCTAGCTTGGCCCCCTCTTCCCTCTGTAGAATATTTCAGTGAGCTCCCTCTATCACTAGGGCAACTAGCAACAAAGGTATTTACAGTTGGTAGGTGCCCGTTAGTGGATGTGGATTAGGAAATCGGTGAAGCCATTTCCTCTGCATTTTAAAAATTTATTTTTAAAGAGTGTGGCCGGGCGCGGTGGCTCACGCCTGTAATCCTAGCACTCTGGGAGGCCGAGGCGGGCGGATAGTTCTGAGCTCAGGAGTTCGAGACCAGCCTGAGCAAGAGCGAGACCCCGTCTCTACCAAAAATAGAAAGAAATTAACTGGACAGCTAAAAATATATATAGAAAAAATCAGCCGGGCATGGTGGCACATGCCTGTAGT